>PVHP010002164.1:0-72871 GCA_004024765.1 Zapus hudsonius
CATAAGTCAAAGTAGAATATGTGATTGCAAACAAAATGAGCCCCGAGAGCTCTAAAATATTCATGTCTAGGGTCTTTAAAGAAAAGACTTGTTGGTTTTCTTCCTTAAGTCTATTCTGTATGCAGTTTCAATAATCTGTTGTGCTGCTAGAAATACCATATTAATACTAAGTCTAAACAAATAATAAAAGGTGTGGAAAGGTATTCATTAAAATATGTACTTGAAGCCAGGTGTGGTGGCTGATGCCTAATCCAAGTACTCATCTGGGTTAGTCAAGAGAAACACTACAAGTTCACAGACAGCCTGGTCTATATAATGGGTTCAATGGTAGCCTGGACTGCAAAGTAAGACCATATTTCAAGAAAAAAATTAAAAATTTAAAGCATTATATGTCTTGCATGAAAATGGCCTTATCTAAAGTAGATTCATAAAATAGATATTTTGATAAGACAGCTCTGCTAAGGTTGGAACTCTGCTATAATCTCACTCTGAGTTTACTTTACCAGTTTAAGAGCCTGAGAAAGTAAAATGTCCATGGGCTGACAGAATGATTAATCCACTATGGGGATCCTTTAGAAGATCTAGAAAAAGATATATTTTTTATGATAGAGAAAAGATTTGTGAATCAAAATGTAACAGGTATCTTGTTATTTCTGCTTTGGTTAAATAGGAAGGCAAACGTAATTCATTATATATCATGTTCAATATTAAAATAAACCAACTTGGTGCAAGGAAGTTGTATGAAATATGACATTTTATAAACACACACACACACACACCCCTGAATTCAAAATATGAAACTAAATCTTGAAAAGATTTTAAATGTTAATAATATCTTGAAAGTCGTGGGATATTATAGAAAAAATAGTTTTAAAACTTAAATGTTTTGAATTAAATGTAAGAATAATTAATGGCTTGACCCTATTTTTCCTTCCTATCAAGTTAAGCTAAAATTTTTAGATTTTTGAATGGTAGCCGTACAAGAAGGAGAACTTGAGTTGTGCTTTCTCCTTTGAACCTATGTAATAATGCAGAGCAGCAGGGAACACGAGTATCTCAGCACTGGGGATGCAGAGGCTGTAGCAAGAAGATACCTGGGGCTCAATGAGAGATACCTTCTCAGAAAAAGTGGACAATGTTCCTGAAGTGTGACATGTGAGTTTATTCTTTAGCCTGCGTTCATCCATCCATACACACACACACACACACACACACACACACACACACACACACACACACACACATTTGCACCTCCCGCTCCCACATGCATGGGTGTACATATACAGAGAGCAATTACACCAAGAATTAGCATTATGGTTTGTGTAAAGTCATACATAGCAAACAGTTACTGTTCTGAGTATCAATTTAAAAAAATCATGCTAAGAAAGAAATCCAGAAGGGGCTGGGGAGATTGCAAGCATGAGGAGCAGAGCTCACATCTCCAGCACTCAAGTAAATGTCTGATGAGGGTGGTGGCCTGGCAGTATCCAGGTTCTCCAGAGATTGGGGGGGGGGGGAACCCCTAGGGGAGAGTTGCCAAATTGGTGAGCTCTGGATTCAAATGTGAGACTCTGTTTCAGTAAAAATTTTAGAAAAAACAACAGGTTGGAGATCAAACAAGAAAGATGTGGCATCATGTGGCCTCCACACACACACACACACACACACACACACACACACACACACACACACATGTGTGCAACTGACATACAGGCAAATGAACACATGTACAAACATACCACTCTCACAAAAATGCAAATAAAGGGAAAGAAATTAGGAAAATAACCCTATTCATAATACCTAGAAAAGAAAAATATAACTAGGAATAAGGATGCAAGAAAAAGGGTCCCTTATCCACTGCTTATGACATTCTTCACAGAAATAGAAAAAAAATGAGATTCCTATTGAATCACCAAGGATCCAGAGCAGCCAGAGTCCTTCTACTCAGAAAGAACAATGTGGTAGATACCCTTGTACCTGAGCCCATGTTATACTCCAGGGCCTTAGTGACAAAAACACCATGGAACTGATATGAAAAGAATAGACATGCCAACCAATGAACTAGAAGAGAGGATCCAGAAATAAGCCTACCCAGCTATAACCACATCATATTTTATTGGTACCAAAAATATTCATTGGAGAAAAGTTGGTATTGGGAAATCTGGATATTCATCCACACGCTGAAGAATGAAACTAGAGCCCTATCTCTTTCACTATACAAACATCAATTTTGTATAGTGAAATGAATCAACGACCTTAAACTCGAATATGGCTAGAGCAAAAACACAAGAAAACCATGAAATCCATAAATGGCTCCAACTGTTCAGGAAATAAAAATGAGAGGCGATGAATTGAATGAAAATATAAAGCTTCTTCTCAGCAAAGAAAAACACTATTGAAGTAAAAAAATTCTACAAAATAGGAGACAATCTTTTTAATTATACATTAGACAAAGTACTGATATCTAGAATCTGTTTTAAAAACTCCAAAAAATTAAACAAGAAAAAAAATCATGCAACCAATAAATGGGCAAATGAATTGAACAGGCAGTTCTCAAAAGAAGAAATACAGATTCCTATGAATCCATGAAACACTGTTGGAACTCTAAGCTTAGACTTCAGCATTCCATGTCATCCTAGTCAGAATGGCCATCAAGAAAGCAAGCCACAAGTCCTGTTGAGGACGCAGGGGAAAGGAGCCCTTTCCACTACTGAGGGAAATGCAAAGCAGTGAGCAACGATGGGAATCGGTGTGGGGGCATTCACAACTCATTATGGACAATAAATATATATTAAAAAAATACAAACAGGACTAGAAAATATTCATCTATACAACTCCTGAGAATACACCCAAAGGGCTGTAAGTTAGTACAGCTCAGGGACACTTGTACATCCATTCTGATTACAGTATTGTCCACATAACCAAGATGATTTTTCTCCTTTCCCTTATACATATGAAAACATTCTCTTCTTCCATATTTGTGTTTTGCTCAGCATAATGTTTTACTATTCACTTTTCTAACAGTTGCATATGTAAGTCATTTTTAATAGTTAAGTAAAATCTGCTTGTATGAATATAGCCTGGCTTGTTATCATCTATCCAGCTGTTAATGGTCATTTTGTCTGTTTTCAGACTGTGGACAAGATTATTTAAAAAATGCTGTCATTTCACTCAACAGTTAGATTCCCTTCTTTTTGTTCTGACAGCTGTTGGTCAGGACCACACATTTTGTAAGCTTAGCAATCTTGTCTTGTTTGTTATTTTTCTATTGAAGTTTTCTCATTAAGTTTCTTAATCTTATATGACAAAAATCTAAACCTTGAATCTTTTGTGTCTTCTATATTTCAAACAGTGCCAGTATATTTTAAGATACCATAAATATGCATTAAATGGCATGAAACCTAAAATTTGTCATTTATCTGTTCTGTTTTCCTAATTGTGGCAGTATATATTTTCAGAAGTTAGTGATGGAAGATTTGGTTATCAAAATAATGTAAGCATATAATTTAATACTGTATTTTCAAATATTATGTACTGAAGACTGTGTACTATATTCATTCAGGTCTTCTACATTCAAAAATAATAAAATGTATGTTATGCATTAATCAGCTCATTATTGTGTTCATTGTAAACTAAAATATAAAATTTACTGTGTGTAAGAAACTGATATTATCAAGATAATCACTTGTATTAATGGCTCTACAGAAGTAGATTTCAGATCTAATAACTCCATAAATATCAAGTTGATCTACAGAGAACACATAATGCCTCTAGGCTTAATTTAAGCCCTGAGTGAGCAAAGATCATATCTAAAAACCATCCTGTCCTTAGATGTTTTGCAAACATCCTTAAATCAGTGCTGTGAAGAACTTTGTGATAAACAAACAACTCCCATGTAAAATATGGACTTTGGAAGCTTATGTAGATGTGGTAGATGGGGATCACAATTACTTCTTTTATTGCTTCTATTACTTGGCTGATCCTCCTCAATTAGGGTAAGTGGTCTTTATCAATCAAGCATGCGGTTTGGGGGGAGGGACACAGATGGAGCAATGAGACAGGAGGTGGTCAATATCTATTCAGCCAGATCAGCATAATAAATCTTGGCATTCAGTGAGGTGACAAATGTCATAGCCAGGTGGACCCCCACATTCTTCAGGGGCTGTGTGAATATTTTGAAATTTCAGTAGACTATCTCTAAAATTTTCATATGTTTTTGACTACCATTTTAAGCAAAAAAAAATCATAAAGGATAAAAGCTACCTGGAAACACACACACACACACACACACACACACACACACACACACACACACACACTTGGTGTGTATACAAAATATTTCTATAGAAAGAATGTTAAAATATGTTTTGTTGGTGAATTTTAAAAGTAGGCAGTTATTAAAAATAAGTCTTATTAAAATGTATCTTATTATAAAAAAGTATCATGTGTCATTAAAGACTCATGACTAGTAGCAGTTAATAAAGCCAGAAAGGGAAAAAAATCATACAAGAAATCTGATCTTTTACCATCCTTTCACAGCTGATTTTCTTAACGTCAGGGCATATACAGAAAAATACCCAATAGAAGCTAGGCTTAGATTATACGAAACTAGAAAATTAATATGACTGAATGCAGCCTTAGTATCCCTATAGAAAATGATCGTCTAGTGTTTGACCATTAGCTTTAGCATCTATACAGCACCTTATGTTTGTTAATCATTAGCTGTTTGCTGAGTGCCCTCAAAAGCCTTTGATTTTGTAAGTGTGTGTGTGTGTGTGTGTGTGTGTGTGTGTGTGTGTGTGTGTGTGTGTGTGTGTGTGTGTGCTATAGTTTAACCAATGTGTTAGTTTTGGGTTGGAGTTAAGGCTTTGAAGAAACCCTATATTTCTGAATATATGTCTAATTATGTTTTAGATAAATTTGAAGAGTAAAGAATTTTCAGAGCACCCCTTTGATACCCCTGCACTGTCTTGATTTTAACTATCAGGACATTTTAATCTTTCAATTTGTTCCTATGTTCTTTTGAAGGAATAGTGTGCTACAGGTAAGCCATAAATTCCATTACTGCACACTACATACTTTGAAAAGCATGATAGGAACTAGTCATTGCAAGAACTATTATTTATCCTAATTGATCCCAGCTGAGCTTGGAAAGGAGCCTGGCCCAAGAGACTTCCAAGACTTGCCAAAAGACTGTCAGGTTTGATAACTCGCACTGCTCTGAACTTGGCTCTGAGAGGTCAGTTCCAGAGTGCACACTAAGCTCCCCCATATCCAAGCCTGCTTAAAAATGCAGGAACGTGGCCAGCTGACTCGCGAGCCACTAGATTTTCAACTTTGCTAATTTAAGAGGCTCATGTTTTCTTGGAACTGAGGATGGGCTGGTAAGCAAAGGGAAGGCGTTCCCATGTGGAGCTATGGAGCAGATGTAGCTGCCCTGTGTGCTGGGAAGCATCTGGTTTTGTTAAAACAGGGTTTATGCATTGGCCTAGAGATTTAGAATGAACTGGGAGTTTAAGAAAATCTTAACTAATGCTAATTTGATTGAATACCTGCATGCATCCATGGAATTGTATGTGATTATTTTAAGTAGTGTTAGGTTTTTTTAACATAAAATTCCCCATTTATAGATTATACAAGCTGCTGTTGTTTCCATTACCAAAAATCCCAGTCAAATGATCTTAAAAGAAGGAATAATTTGTCATATGAACTTGTGAGCACCACAAAGAAAAAATAAAAACAATATTTGTCTCTTTATTACTGCAGACATTTTACTTAATAACCTCCTAGCTATCAAGAAATAGTTGTTTGATGAATTAGTACATTTTAACATGAATGAAGAAATTGCTTAATCTAATTCTTTCAGTTTTTCACTCATTTTCACAAATACCCTCATCATTGCCCCTTTTGAAGTCGTTTGTAGGAATATATTATTTATATCATCTATTTAGAGCATCTCTTAGAATTCTATCTGTAGATTTCTGAATTTTTTAATATAACTCTTGGAGAGTTTTTCAAGTATCTTAGAAATTGAGATAATTTTAGATGGAAAGTCCATTTTCTGTGTTTTATAATTTATGATTACATTCAATTTCTTCATATATCTACCATCATATTTGAAGCCTAGCTTATACATCATAGTTGATTAAAGATGGGCATGAATGACCTCTCTTCTTTCAGAAGAGGGGTTTGTTTTCCTCTCCATAGACACAGGGCAGATTTGGTGACTAACTTGTTCTTCTGCATGTGGGGGAGGTGACATGGTGCACTTCTGCTGAGGTCTTAAGCCTTAAGAACCTTGAGGCTTCTTGTCTCACCTGTGTCGGTCTGCTTCTTCTCAGAAGCCAGGTGCCATGTAAGAAGTTCAGATGACCACCATGTTGTGAGGAAAGCCAATCTTCTCAGATGTATATGAGCAACCTGAAGGAGAGTGTCCGTGTGGACATATATAAACTTACATCTTCCATGAGGATGATGCTAAGACTATGTGGCAAGGATTTCTCAGCTGATTCTTCCCCAAATTTCTGATTTGTGAAAAATCATAAGCAAATTAAGGGGTTAGAGTTTAAGAGTATTATTGTATTAAGACATGAAATTTTGAGATAGAGTTATAGCATATAACAGGAATGCATTTGCATGATTAGTTTGAATCATACCACAAAAGTATATGTATACAAAATATATTATATATTACATATAATAAAATGAAACATAATTCTATATTAAACTATGATTTTTTTCAATATAGTCGCTCAGAGAGACATAATGCACCCTAATGTGTACTTAAGTTACATCCTATTCTCATAGTTAAATATCAAACTAATTGGAGTTTTGTCATTCCACTAAAGCAGTTAATACTCAGAAGCCAAATGTAAAGATATGATGTTAGATTTAGGTTTTGACTGAAGTTTCAAGATAACTTGAAAAAATACATGAATATAGTAAAAAAAAAAAAACCTTTTGAATTAGTTGTACTCTGTACCAAATACAGATATTGCAAATATTAGAATTATATGCTACTTCGTGTAGGGTACCACTTCATAAATATTATGTACAAAAGTTTCTTTTATTTGTATCTAAGACACATTAAATCATACGGTCATTTATTTTATAACCCTTGAGGCACAAAGCCAGAGGAAGGGATACAATTGGAGCTTTGATGTAGCCTAAGCAATACCTGTGTAATAGCTGTTGTGAGAGGCAGAATAGTCGTCTCCAGTTTGTCAAAAGATTGTACTTTGTATTGGCCATTTTGCAAACCCTTTGAGTTGCATCACCATCAAAGAAAGCAGAAGTCAAAGTGCGATCACTTCGATCTCACTATAAAGACAATGTTGGACGGCTAGACATACAGATAGGGACCTGCCTCATATGTGCAAGGACTAGGTTCAATTCCTAGCAACATAAACAGAAAAAAAAGTGAACAGAGTGTTAAATTATATAAAAATAAGAAAATATTGCTAAACAATGTGGTTTCCTCAGCACAACTATTGAAAAACAATTTCCATCATTTCCCCTATGACTTAGAATTGTGAATTAATTCAGTCAACTGTTGACTTAGTAATTATACCATCCACGTGATAAGTTGAAGGCATAAAAAAGTTTATGCCTTCTCATGATATCTTCATTTCTGCATTGGTTAGGATATGAATTTGAAATTACAAAGGTGCCCAACTCTGAATAGATTTAGAAAACATAAGACAATTGCTTCTTTCCTAAAATATCAACCACCCTTGCAAGATAGCACCACGTGCATTCCTAGAAACATAATTCTTCTATTCTTCATCTAACTCTACTATTTCCCTTTAGCCGTCAATACAAACAAGTTATAATTGGATTGTGGTACACATTTTCCACAAGGGAATCTCTCATAAGGTGAATGCATAACTTTCATGCATATATTTATATGTCTAAGTATCACATAGTTGATACTTAGCCCAGATACAAATGTTTGGACTGTGTTCATAAGAAGTGTCAACTGTGGGTAGAGACATATTTCTATTACAATGGGAAGAAGAGAGTAGGGAGACTCAAGGCAGTCCAATATTGTTCCAACCTATGTGACAGTCAATTTAGAGAACTGACATTTTCTATATTTAGGATTGTCTTACTTCATGGTGTTATGAAAATACTATAAACTGCATAGCTTATACATAATAAATACTAAGTACAGGCATGGCCACGGTCTGGTGAGGGCCCTGTCTAAGATGTAGCTCTATATCCTCAGCTGATTCAAGGGAGGAGCCGTGGTTCATCAGCCCCTGATCATAGCACTAATGCTAAGAAGGTGCAACTCCACTACTGAGTCACCTCCAATAATTAATCCAAATCAAAATTTCCCCACCAATAAGGCTGAATACCCTATTCTCTAAAACCATAGCCTAACCCCCATCCCAGTTTTCTCCACTGATGCCTACAATGCCAACAACACCCACGTCATCAGCCACTCATGGTCTCCAAGGTCACTGACAATCAGGTCACTGTGGATGCCTTGGCCTCTAGTTACATTCTCTACTTCCTAAATTTCCTACGTATCTTCCTTCAGTTGAAGCTGATCACATTCCCTGGCCATTTCCTCTGTGTTTTCCTTCTTAAACCTTTCAACAGGTTTTCCAAATAGACCTTCAACTTTGAATTGTCCTATTCCTAGCTGAGCTCATTCTTCATCTTCTAGAATAGTGAACTCTTATGGCAAGGTTCATTTTCCTTACTTAGATTTATTTCATAAACATCAGGTGCCAGCAGCTACATGTAGAAAGATAATAATCAAGCTCATCTATAATAAATTTCATTTCTACAGAGACATATTTAAATATTTTTTCTATTTAGTGTGTTAGAAATGATATCTATGAGTTTTTTTTCTTTCCCAAATTCTTTTTTTTAAATATAAGAAAATAGTATTATTCCTGGTTTTCAGTTCATCAGGTTTACATACACATTGACTCTCATAATGAGACTTTGAACTAATCCAGCAGCTAAGTTAGCACCTATGAATATAGGTGGTGAGAAAACGCCTGCTAAGGTTTCCTACAGGAACTACTCTGCTCATGTCATGTTTTAATAAAATAACTGCAAATGAACTACATAATATAATTAAATTTGCCTGCATCAAAGGTAGATTAGTATGTTAAAAAGCTTTTGGTGGCTTTAGTCCAATTATATATAACGTAATTTCACAATGATTCAAAAAGCCCTGACATTTACATACCTAGATAATAGCCCATTTTATATTCTTTCTCTCTCTCTCTTTCTTTTATTTTTATTTATTTATTTTTTGTTTTTTCGAGGTAGAGTCTCTCTCTAGCCCAGGCTGACCTGGAATTCTCTATGGAATCTCAGGCTGGCCTTGAACTCATGATGATTCTCCTACCTCTGTCTCCTGAGTGCTGGGATTAAAGGCGTGCTCCACCATGCCCGGCTTTCTTTTTTTCTTTCTTTCTTTCTTTCTTTCTTTCTTTCTTTCTTTCTTTCTTTCTTTCTTTCTTTCTTTCTTTCTTTCTTTCTTTCTTTCTTTGTTTCTTCTTTCTTTCTTCTTCTTCTTCTCTTTTTCTTTTTTTGAGGTAAGTTCTCACACTAGGCCATGCTGACCTGGAACTCACTCTGTAGTCCCAGGCTGGCCTTTAACTCATAGTGATCTTTCTACCTCTGCCTACCAAGTTCTGGGATTAAAGTCATGTGCTACCAGGCAGTGTGGCTCATCCTACATTCTTAATTGGCCAAAACCACTGATGAATTTATTTTCATCAAAATGAGAAAAAAAATTCTTCTAATAATGCCACCATAAAGCTAGTAAATTCGACTCATTGAATCATTTTAGGAAATTTGCCTAAGGAATGGGAATGAAGAATTATCAGATATTTATCTCTAGGAGACTTTGCCTACATTGAAAACTTGATGTACATATGGGTAAGTATTCTAGGTTGTTATCCTAGCAGCCATGTCTAGTCACTGAGGGGATGGTTTGTGAGAGGTCAAATCAACATTCTCTATCTGCATTTTATATCATTAAAGATTTTAAAACTCATCTACCACAAACGTTGCCTCAATTGTTACTTAAAAACCACGTTTGAGCCCTATGTAAATTTAATCAAGATGTCGTATTAATCAGAAATTTTTTGAAAAGTAAATAGAAAGTATTGAAGTTATTTTAAGTCAAATAGCTCACACACATACTCACAAACTCAAACATGCAGAAACCAAATTAAAAAAAAACATTATCTAATTATCAAACTTCTAGCCAAAATTCTAGCCAGGCATACTTAACCAATTATTTGCTGAGTTATAATTTATGTTGTAGGAGAAATACCAGATACTACATGGTTTTATTTTTGTGGACTTTCCTTAGATATTCTCTCTGCTAATAATTCTTCCTCGACTTTATTGTGTCCACTTCGATGCCCACCACCATTATATTCACACATGACATGAACTATCATTTGTCTGAGCATTTTAATGCCTAGGGTGAAAATGACTCAACATTCCCAAGTGTTGGGAGGAGAAAGTAATTACATGGAAAAATAATCTCTGGAATGTAAGGGAGGTATTTTCTAGATTAGGTTAATTGATGTGGGAAAGCACCCTAACTGTGAACGGAAACATTCCTTGAGCCCTGGTCCTAGGGAAAATCCAAAGGAGAAAGTAGCTGAGCAGCAGGATGCATCTCTCTCTGCTTCCTCACCGTGGACTAAAAGTGGTCAACTGCTCAAAGTTCCTGTACCATGCTTTTCTTGCCACTCAAAATTTATCATTGGGATGTATATAAATTATGCCTGAAATTTATATTTCCAATATTAGATAAATGACTACCATGACTAAGAGTTCTAAGAAAAAGCCATATGGTCATTATGATAAGATACCCAAAGTAAACAGGATCAACTTTCATGTTCAGTTTTATTATAAAACAACAAAAACATAAATTAAGCTACAGTTTTTTAAACTATGATTAAGCATACATTCATAAAAGCAACAGCTACTTATATATAATTATTAAATGATAAAAGTTTTCCAGTTAAAATTTGTTATGAAGGCTCAAAGGAGGTTTTTTTAATCCACTCAGGCTGTATTTGAATATTGGACAGAAGTTATGATTTCATTAAATTATGATTAATTTTTATTAGAAATTTCAGGATAACAATAAAACAATAAACTAATGAAATCAGTTGCAAGTTAGGAAAATGACAAATACAGAGAACGCAGGTAAAATTAGAAGCAATTAGGATGAACTAAATATTCATATATAATCCAAATGCATAAAATAAGCAAATGGATCTAAGATATAAAGGTTTTTACAGAACAAAATATTGAGTGAATTGAAAATAACTTTATTCAAGCTATTTATTGGAAGATGAACTATTTTTAAAGTTCCCCATGTTTCCCTCGGTTAATTACACCTTTATGTTAGAAAATAAACAAGAAAAATAAAGACTTTTAGTATCATATAGCTGCAAAGAACTGTTTTTTCCAAGGACATTTTAGAAGACATTGAAATAATCCATATTAAACTCCCATCTTGGGCTGGTGAGATTGCTCAGCGGTTAAGGCACTTGCCTCCAGTGCCTAAGGCCCCAGGTTTAATTCCCCAGGACCCACATAAACCAGACCCACAAGGTGGTGGCCCTGGTGTGCTCTCTCTCTCTCTCTCTCTCTCTCTCTCTCTCTCTCTCTCTCTCTCTCTCTCTCTGTATCTCTCTGCTTGAAAATGAATAAACAAAATATTTTTAAAAACTCCCATCTTTCCAAATTGTTAGTATGTGATTTTTCAAAAGGACCAATATCTGAGGCTGACATTTCTCATTAGCCAAGCTGTTTGAAAAATTACTGAGGAAATAAATAAAATTAGGTCTGGGCCACACATCAACAAGATAAATTACAATTAGGTTACTTTGGATGACTTTTTAATAACAGTTTAAACTATAATAGTGTAAGACAATATATACTTTGATTTTCTACAATTAATACAATGACAAATATTTAGAAAAATATCCCAGCATGGCAAAAATTTACATAGAATTTGCAAGATTAAAAATGGTAAGTATTTGAAAGAAATGTGTGTTAATATGCAAAGCACACTAGCAAGCCACTGAGGTAAATAGGGAAAATGCTGGGTAATGGAATGGGCTTCTCTGAGCAATATTAATAGAAATAAATAAAAGTTACTAATAAATATTAGTTTTCTATTTACAGTCATAGTGAATGCAGCTTGATTCAGTGTGAAATATTCATATCCTTTGACAAAGAAATTCAACTTCTAGGACACCTCACAAGAAATAAATACTGTGAAATTGTGTACTCACATATTTTACAAATACAAATACAAATAAGATTGGAAAGAATTAAAATATTTCACAGTGTATAATCTGGACATATATAGTATGTAATAAGTAAATGGCAATGTAGGTTAAATGTCGTAAGATAAAAAAATTCCATTGGAAAAATACCATGTATTATAATAAAATTGATAGATATTAGGAAACCATATTCAAACAAAAATAACAGGAAGTAAATATCCATAAACACCAATGACTCTGAGTGTGAAGACTACAAAATAATTTTTTTAAAAATTCTTTGTAGCTCTTTACATTCTAGGTTTCTAGAGAGCACCTTCATTAGCTTTGTGATCAGAATCGTCAAGATCAATTATTGTTTTGGTATAGCCTGTGTTCTTGCTACTGAAAGTCTGATGCAGCCTCTCAGTACTGATGTCACTTGGATCTTGTAACAACTTTAAAGCCCATAGAGGAGGAAATGCTGTTGAAATCTCAGATGATTATCAGAGATGATTACTAATAATATATCTACAGTTAAGTCGGCAATTTTATATTCCCTGCCTTGTACATTTCACAGGGTTCCTTCCTTTCATGTATTTTACTTGAATATCTTTTTAAAATTTTTATTTATTTGCAAGCAGTGAGATACAGACAAAGAGAGAGACAGAGAGGGACACAGAGAGAGTCCGAGTGCACCAGGGCCTCCAATCACTGAAAATGAACTCCAGATGCATGCACCACTTTGTGCATCTGGCTTTTGTGGGTACTGGGAAATTGAACCCGGGTCCTTAGGCACTGGAGGTAAGTGCCTTAACCGCTGAGCCTTCTCTCCAGCCTGTCAATATCTTTTTGTCTTAATTATCTTCATGTCTTCACAGAGCCATAACACTTTTTAAAGTAAAAAAATATTAGTATTTCGGCCATGGCTTTTAGATAAGTGTGTTCTCAAACACAAATTGCTAAGAGTTTGAATACTGAACACTATGACTGGTGTAAAGATAAGCCTCTAGCTTTTGGCAACTTTATATTTTTGTCAATATTATTCTTTTTAGAACTCTGTAGAGTATTCAAGGCTCCCTGAACTGCATGATATGGATGAACAATAGTGAAGATTATAATGTTGCCATTTGTAATTGGATCAGACTTCTGGAAGTATAACTTAATAATGGCCTTGCAGAAAAACAATATTTGAAATAATATAAGCTATACTCCCCTAAAATCTTAACCTAACACTTGATGAATGATGCTTTAACATTATAATGTTAATTTATAGTCCCTGAAAGTCAACACTTGTTTTACAAAATGGGATTTCAATTACTCGTGCATTCCATTGCCAACATATTTAATCTGTAGGATCTTTTTCATTGCATATTTTATTTCTTAAATGTAATATGCATAATGTATACAGGTGGAATAATATAAGCAATCTTCCAAGACTGAAAGTTATTCAATCATCATCAATTAATCTAACATGACTGATTAATGATACCTTTTGTTTGCCCTACAGCTACTAGACCAAGCAGAACAGAAGGAGAATTAATTAGTTCCAGGATGAATCTATTAACTCAAGTTATCAACTTCCTCTCTTTTTCCATGCATTTGTTCTGCTTATTTTATATTCCATGTTTGCCAAGAAATAGAGTATGATTTTTATATAAAATAACTTAAATGTGGTCTTTTAGAAAGTTATGTAAAATGAGCCACTTCAGCAAAATTTATCTCAGCACCTTTTGTGCAATAAACAGGATCCTATAGTCTGCCTAAAATAAAAGTAAGATGATTAACTGGATAAACCAGAAGATTGGCCAATAGTCAATAATAGTCAAGTTATCAACTGACTTTCTGTTTGCTCTTATACTTCACTTCATTTAAAGCTTTTGTTTTAGGGTAAAAATATTATTATCAATAATGGTTAATAGAAATAAATAAAAATAATAGCTATTAAATTCGGCCAAATATTCCACTCAGTGAGGGGGAACCCTTGATTGGAACCGGGGATTCAGGGCGATATACACCGGATCACATACTCTTGGGCTCCCAAGAAAAGATGCACTATGCGAGTGACTGCCGGGGAGGCTTTTAAAAATAGAAGCTAGGTAATCCAGATTGTTGTATATTTGTTAACTGATACTGACCTCATTCTCCGATGGAGATTGTGTTTGTATTTTTCAGGATACAGAGAGGGATCTGTGGCCCATATAACCCTACCAACCGACTGCAGGCAGAAAGCTGAGATCCTGGCATGAGATGAGCCACCACATTCATTCCGGGGGAGGATCCATATGGAACCCCACAGAGAATGATTGGATGTACAAGGAACTCACAGCCATAGCCATCCAATCAACAAAAGATAAGCCAGTGTGACAGAAACCAACGAATCTCGACACAAAAACCCCTAAGCTCACAACACCATAGCAGCCTCAATACTCGCCCACCACGACTCAGGGAACTGAGCGGAAGAGGGGGCGGAAAGATTGTGAGAGCCGTGGTGGGGGAGAATAGCAGAGACCTGGCAACCCTCAGTAACTACACACTTGGGTCATGAGAGCCCGGCTGAAGAATGAGCTATGCATGGTCCCCTGCCACAAAGACTGATACAGACGGCCTGCGGAGGAGGATATCCAGCTGACTGGGGATAGGGAAGGGGAGCAATGGTGAATTGGGGATAACAACTCATGGTTCGCCCACTAAACAATGTAACTCATTATGGACAATAAAGATAAAAAAGAAATAAATAAAAATAACTAATAAGTATTAGTTTTCTTATTAAATTCACCATAGTGAGGTAGTCACAATGAATGCAGCTTGATTCAGAGGGAATGTTCATATCCTTAGCAAAACTCTGCATACCTTCTTATAAAAGTGCTATGAAACAGTTCAAAATAATAGCAATTACATTTATTTTCTACTGAAGGTCAGGTATTTCCTTTTGCATCTATTAAATTCATCTACTTTGAATGGATTTTAGAAGATAGTTTAAAAGCAAACCAGCCTTAAAAGGTATCTACCAGCTATAATTTGGTATGATTTACACCTCTTTTCATATTAACACAGATAATAGCCAATAAGTGAAAGGCATGTAGTAGTGCACTTCTATAATCTCAGGAGTCAGAAGATGGAGACTAGAGGATCAGGAATTCAAGGCCATCCATGGCTCTACAGCAAGTTTGAGGTCAGTAGGGCTACATGAAATCTTTAAAAAAATTCCAAGTGCTTTTAATTAACATCGCTTATCAGCCATGTGATATGCTTTGCTCTGAAATCCTTCATTAATAAACTTGGTTAAATGTTTCCTGCTCTGTTCACTGTTTCCCTGAGTGAGAATGCATTCCTTTTTCAGTGGCTCCAGAGCTTGCTTGAGCTCTCTCTTCTGAACATCTTCATTGCCCCATTCAATATCTTTTTAGCCAATTAGACAATTAACTCACTCAAATCAAGTGGGTTGGGAACAGGGAGGAGGGAAATGGGGGTACCATCATAAGACTTTCTCTTGTAATGTATCTAAATGTTGACAATAAATATGAAAAAAAATCTAGCATACGTTGAAGAAAGCAGTTGTACAGATGGGGATTGTATGGGGGTCTGGCTTGCAAATAATGAATTCTGTCAATAAACAAGAGTCCAGTTAACAATGGAAGTTAGGAGATATGTGGTCCAGGTACCCCCATATAAAACCACATGTGGAAATGGTAGATTTAGAAATAATCTCCTAAACCAAGTGAATTTTATTTGATGTCTAATTTACCTTCTGTTTTCCCTATGATGTCCATGGTTTTCTTGTTATGATTATGTAGATTTGTCTGATTTCTGATTACAATTACTTTGCAAGATTATTTATAATTATATCCAGTATACTGTAGGTTAGCATAATGGTAAGAGTAACCAGGAGCAAGTTAGATGTTTACCTGTTAGACAGAAATGATAAATCATTCTTCAAAAATTTAGAATCTCAATTTGAAAATAATTTTTATATTAATCATGACCATCTGTTTTTATTTCTTATATAATATTCCTTTGACACCATCTAAGTTTAATAAAGAAATAACATTTGAAACCCACAGAATACTTTGAGGTAATCATAAACTGCCAATCTATTTAACCAATTTAAGAAGTAAAGTAATAATACAAGATATAGACTCAATATTTTGCTTTCATTATTATGTGGGGCTGATGTGATTTTCAAGGATTTTTTTTATATTTATTTTGTGTGATTTCCCGAGACCAAACTTTATTCTCTTTGGTTTTTTGGTACTTTACACCAGGAAACAGTTTGAAGGAAATTGAACTAGTTGGATGTTGCATTTCTTCATCACAACACCTCCTTTTCCAATACCCATCGGTCTCTTTCATCAAATAGCAATTACCCAGAGTCTGCACACCATGTTACTCACTTGTTCTTTTTATGAGACTTTCTAGTCTCCCAGAAAAAAATAACAATTTTTCTTCTAAATGTCCTCTGATAGAATGATCCTTTCACAGAGCATCTATCTGTGTCCCCTATTACAGTGATTAAAATCAGTTTCATGTAGTGCCAACGGGAGGGTCATCCCTTTCCTTCAAAGAGCTATTGTAAACACTTAATCTGCTTTATTTATATCCCCCCCACCCTGCAGAAGGCCTCTTTTATGATATCTTTTCCGAGGGTCACATTGTCATGTCCCTGATCTTTATAGGTACACTGGCTCTTTCATCCTGCTCCAGTGTTTGCTTCAGACGCGGCTGAGGTTTGATTGTGACTTTGGTAGCCCCCACTAGAGCCCCATCTGATTTATCAGGGTCCAAACACTCTTGCTGCCATCTGTGGAAAGTTGACACGTCCCCGGGTGACAGCAGATCAGATTATATAGTATCTGACCACATGGATACAGAATAAAATCTTGGGTCCTTTCATCACATGACGAAAATTGAGAATATACTGCCTCCTAGCTCTTTCTCCCTTCCCTTTGCAACTGGTTTTTAGACAAATTTTTTAGAAACATTTTTTTAAACAAACTTTGCAATCTTCATATAGTGGGCTAAAGAGTCTCTTGCATGGGAGGGAGTTAACCAGCAGAAAGTCTCCTCAGGAAATCACATCTCCCATGGGTCCCACTTCTAAACCTTCCTTTACAGGCTAATCTGTTCCATCAGAAGTCTCAGATGTCTGTTCTAACAAGACAGAACCTGACTATGTCCACACAGTGAGCTCTATTTTAAAGGGATAGATCACTCTGGCTCACATTTGCAGTTGTAGTATTCAGGGTAGATGAGAACCATGAGTTTAAGGCCTGACAGGACTACATTGCAAATCCCAAATCAGCCAGGGCTACGTTGTGAAACTTTGTCTCAAGGATAATATAAAATTAAATAAATAAACCTATGCAAATAGAAGGCAATTTCTTCTCCCACTAGTTAGAGATTCCAAAGTGTTAAGTGATAGAAACTTCATATCAGAATACTTCAGTTCAACTTTCGAGTTTAGGCAAGTTATACCACACATGAATTATTCATGCATAGGCATATTGCAGCCTGACATTTTTGCACCTCAATTTCATCTTAATTTTTTATTGGCAAGGAGGGAGAAAGGGAGAAAGAGAGAGAGACAGAGAGACAGAGAAAGAAAGAGAAAGAGAGAGAAGAGAATGAGCATGCCAGGTGCAAACGAACTCCAGATGCATGCCCCACTTTGTTTATCGGGCTTTATGTGAGTACTGGGGAATAGAACTTGGGTCATTAGGCTTGTCAGGCAAGCATCTTAACTGCTGAGCCATCTCTCCAGATTACAATTTCCTCATCTTTAAAAGTAAGATAATAATATTTCTCTCATGGAATTATCAGAAGCAAATGTAAGTACAACAAATAAAAAGAGTAATCACGGATTATTGGCCATTATATTTTAACACTATAACACTTTATAGGAAGCAAATTAATAATAGAGAAGTCTAGAAGAATAATTGTTGTAATAGACCTTGATAAGGGTCCAACCTAGATACATCTGTAACATATTATAGCTTTATTTACATCCCAATTCATAGTATAGAAGTAAAACTTAATGAACATATAATGTTGAGTGGCATTTTTCACATGCCACACTCAAGTTTATATATAGTAATTCCATCAGATATTAAATTAAGGTGATGAAAATTTTTTTATATTATGCAAATATTTTGGCATGTTGCTTTCTGATGTTGGTATTGTGGTATTTGGGTTAGGCTAGAATGTGATATTGTTTACCTAAAAAAGATAATGAAAACTGAACTTTTGCTATGTGAATACTCACAATCCAAGACAATTTTGTAAATTTAGATAATAAAAGACTAATTTTTAAAATCTGTTCCAGTATCCTTATGTGAATTCACTCATTGTTGAGTTGACAGTGATAATCCCCCCAGGATAAGACCTTGTTTTTTTTTTTTTTAGCTCCTCCTTTGTGCACAATCCATTCCAAGCACTGTGTCCATGTTTGGGCTGTCTTCTAAGGACTTTGATAACTTTATTAGTCAGAGTTCTCTAGAGGAAACAGAGTTGATAGAACAAAAGGGGGTTATTGGGGTAGTTTATGACAGTCCACGTGGTTGGATGCTCCAGCAGTCCCAATCCAGCACTGAAAGCTTGAAGGCTTCCTGGGGAGCTGCTGGTCTTCAGTCCATGATGTAAGGCCAAGAAAATTGGGTTCCAATGTCCAGGACGCAGAGAAGGATGTGAGTGCAAGTCATGACAAGCACCATCAGCAGGGGAAGGAAGGAAGAGGCTTCCCTTCCCCTCAAGTTTCCTTATCCAGTCCCCTTCTAGAAGGCCTACCCACTGGGGGGGAGGGCTCACTATGGAGGAAAGACCTCCTCCTTTTGTCAATCCTTTCTGCAGGAAAGCTCAGAGACCCACCCAAGATTACTGTGGATTTTTAAAAAATATTTTATTTATTTATTTTCAAGCAGAGAGAGAGAGAGAGAGAGAGAGAGAGAGAGAGAGAGAGAGAGAGAGAGCGCACCAGGGCCACCACCTTGTGGGTCTGGCTTATGTGGGTCCTGGGGAATTGAACCCGGGGCCTTAGGCACTGGAGGCAAGTGCCTTAACTGCTGAGCCATCTCTCCAGCTCTCCTGTGGATTAAACAGGTCAAGTTAACAACAAACTTAACCATCACAAGTCCACCCCTTGTCAACTTGATATCATACCATATCTTCTGCCATACTTAATTTCCAATGAAAACAGTAAGAAGATCATAATGCCACCTAATGATATAACTATCCCATGTACAACCCGAAATGCATAATCTCATCCCAACATAAGGCAAATTCCCTTGAGGAATGCTTACTCTAATATCTAATAAATTAAATATAAACTCAACAATGATTAACTAATGATATAATGTCAATTAATGTTAATTACATAACAAAGGAAACACATTAATATTGGTGTACATATGGGTAAACATTCTTAGCAAAGTAAGATAAAAACTTCATGGCTATTACAGCCCTCGTCTTTGAAACTGGTCACGTGGCCTTAGATGGTATTTGTAACTACCTTCTTCTTCTTCACATTCTGCATTCCTCCACCTTCAGCTAGCACCTCAGTTGGTCTTGGTTCTTTACCTGGAGGGGTGACCCATACTTTCATTCCTGACAGATCTGGGCCATTTATCATACTACCTTGGTTAGGGTATTGTAGGTTCCCCTTGACTTTGAGAACAGTGCATGTTAACACCAAGAGGCGCCCTAGAGAGTCTCCTGCACTCCAGACACTCTCCTTGCCTCCATTGTGGAGAAACAGTCTGATTTCTCCCTGGTAGCCTGGATCAATTACTCCTGCTAACACTGTAACTCCTTTCTTGGCCTGTTTACTGGAGGGCATCAGGAGCCCAAAGTGGCCTGGCCGGGGAGTCATAGCTTCCAGTTCAATGGAATGCTTTTTGTGCCTCATGGCAAAAGCACCCCTCTCTAGAACTAAGGCTTCTAGGTCAGAGGAGTATAAGGTTTAGGAAATAGGATGCAAAGAAAAAATCGGCTAATGGGTCACTTGGGGTGATAATAAATAGTATCATTAATATTTCTACCCCTTGATTCCTGGACCTGTGAATCCAGGCTCTAGGAGAAACAGTACCATATGTAGGACTCCGGTTCAGAGCATATGCAACCTGCTGGAGAATCCTGCCCCAGCCCTCCATACTAGTGCCACCTAGTTGGTACCATAACTGGTTCTTTGAAAAGCCATTCCACCCTTCTATGAAGCCAGCTGCTTCAGGGTGGTGAGGCACTTGCAAACACTGGCAATGAGAAGCTGGCTTATAATACAATAAACTTGTTCCCAACAGTGCAGTTCCAACAAGGTTCTAATACCCAAATTGTCATCAGCTGGGGATGGAGTGTTCAGAACACATTCATTTGTGCAGGAAACCTGGATGAAACCATGACAATAACCATTCAGTAACAGTCTCTTATTAGTTACATTTTTTTCTCCTCAACATTTATAACATACTGCAGTATTGATCTCCCATGGTTTTGAGTCTCTCTTTTCTCCCATGGTTTTGAGTTTGCTCTTAGTATCAGCTGGTAGCCAGTCGCTTCACCTTTGCTTATTGTCTAAAATAAGTTTGTGCTCTGTCCTTGGTTGACCCTCCTATAGAGGCTGAGGTATTCTAAATATGGTGATCATTGTTTGGTAGTGCTATACCACTTCTTCACAACCTAGCTTTAAAGCTCTCACTCTGTATTTTTTTTTATTATTGATTTTGTGCTGTGTACATTTTACATGTAGAATAATGAGCTTGATCTCATTTGTCCCTCAATTCTAGGCTTGCTTTGATATTTTTATTTATATTAATGTTATTCCCCACTCTCAGACTGGAAAATTCATTTATCACCAACCTTTATTTGCCCTCATGTCTTACTGACATTGAATGTCTTGATCTTTTTAAAAATACACTAGAAGTCACTGGGTCTGTTTCTTTGTTTTTGTCTCTATTTCCATCTCATATTTCCAACCTGTGATGAGACTTTGCAATGGTCTTCCAAATAATCCTTTCAAATCTAAGAGCTGGCTCAGAATGCTGACAGTTAAAGGACAGAGGTGCCCTGGAGATCTGGCTCAGTGGTTAAGGCATTTGCCTGTGTAGCCTAATGACCAGGGTTTAATTGCACAGTACCCACATAAAGCCAGATGCACAAAGTGGCTCATGCATCTGGATTTTGTTTGCAATGGCTGGAGGCCCTAGTGTGCCTGTTCTGTTTCCTATTTTTCTCTCTATCTCTTGCAAATAAATAAATAAAAATATTTTTTTTAAAAGGATGGGAAGTAGGCTGGAGAGATGGCTCAGGGGTTAAGGCACTTGGCTCCAGTGCCTGAGGCCCCTGGTTCAATTCCCCAGGACCCACATAGGCCAGACCCACAAGGTGGTGGCCCTGGTGCGCTCTCTCTCTCTCTCTCTCTCTCTCTTTCTCTCTCTCTCTCTCTCTATCTCTCTGCTTGAAAATGAATAAATATTTTTTAAAAAAAGGATGGGAAGTATAGCATTTTGTTCCCCCATTAATCTATATTAGATACTTTCTGATTCCTAGTAGAGCTTTGAAACCACAGAAAATACCAAGCCTTATGCATCTGAAGGTCTGCAACTTACAATGCAATTACATTTTGATAAATCCATGATGATTTGAAAACATCATGAATCACAAATGTACTTATTTCACTCACCTAACATTCTTTAACATTCTAAATATTATAGGTTAACCTAGTCAATCTAAATATTCTTACAAGCCCTACATTACCCTATAGTTGGATAGTTATCTAGCATAAAAGCCCATTACAATAAAGTATTTAATATCTCATGTAATTTATCATTTTATAGGTGTGTGTTATTACTAAGAATTACATTGATTTCTTTTTTTAAAGTATCTATGATGTAAGAAATGTCTACTATTTTGTTTGTAAATCACAAACATTAAAATGCAAGTTTTAATAGCTCTCCTTAATTCTTATTGTTTAAAGGTTGTGATTTGATCGTGAAATGTCCCCCATAGGACTTTGGTTTTAGTCCCCAGTTGTTGCTGTCTCCTTGGGGAGATGATAGAAGCTTTAAGAGGGAGAGCCTTGCTAGAGATAGCCAGTCACCATGGCTGTGTCTTCAGGTTTTATAGTCCAGACTTACTACCTTGTCTCTCTACTTCCTGTTTGTAGAGGCTATATGGCCGGACACCTCTTGGTCTTTCCACCATGCCTTCTTTGTTAGGATGGAATGTGTCCCCTGCAACTGTAAGCCAAAATAAACCCTCTCTTAAGTTTCTTCTTGTCAGGCATTTGGACGAAGCATCAAGAAGATTAAGTAATACCCATGTCATACATAGTTACTAAGCATTTTTTGCACATGCACAAACTATACATACATAATATGGTAGAAGGTAAATTAAGAATTAAGTGAGAGGCACGTTAATCTGGTGCTGGAGTTATGGCTGTATTTGAATTCATGTTTTCTTATCTTCTCACTATTGAGCCATCTCTGTCCATTTCTGTATACTCTTAGAAAACTGTGCTAAAAATAGTAACTTCTGGAAAAGAGCTCAGCTCTTGCTAGTTAGATGTGTTATTCATGTTATATAGATGATATATTTATAAGGTATTATTTCAAATCCCTGTGGCTTTTGACATTTTTGAGGAAAATGTGAGGTCAAACTCATAGATGAATATTCTTCTCCTGCCCTCCCCCACAGCCCTGTACAACTCTCTTGTGGTTGCTGATCTGACTCCATTCCTGCGGTTTTGCAGTCAAGGGGAAGAGAGTGCAGTGTGCCTCCTGCGTAAAAACAAAAAGGCAAAAGGCTTATGGTGTTCTCTGGCTTCCTGTCCCCTTGGCTTTCTCCAGAAAGCAGCATCCAGGAGAAGGATTTGCTTTGTTTTTCTAATTAGCAGCAGCTGGGTAAAATAGCATCCAAAAGAGAGGAAGTAAGATATACAGAATTTCAAGTCATGCTCCTAACAGGTGTTCCCAAGGATCAAGTTCTTCAACAGCCCTATGTGTAAGAGGAGACTCACACTGCAGATGAACTGTCCCTGATTCTAAAGCATGCACCTCAGGAAAACACCATCAATAATTTGTGTTCTTTCCCAGTGTACCAAACATATTTAACATATTTTGAAAGGCAATTTTGGGTAAAGATGAGGAAAGGTGCACTTCCATGGAATGTCAACACAGAATAATTTCTTTGAGTGGTGGGATTTCTTTTTGAGAACTCTGCACTCTGTAGCCTATGATGCCCTGCAGCTCATTGTTGAGTCCAGATTAGCTTTGAGCTCCTGGCAAGCCTTCTAAATGGGCCTCTTGGCAACTGGGATTACAGGTATGATCCACCATAAGCAGCTTTTGATTTGTTACTTCATCTCCATCCCCACACACCTTTCGGGAATATACTTGTGGGCCTGTGCAGTTATTCACTGGAAATTTTATGTAAACCTCTGTGAAGATGCAGGGGCATTAATCTGTAATTTGAATGTTGTGCATTAAAATAAATTCAAGAGTGTGAGAACACATTTTGGATAGTTCCTTGTACTGAAAGTTGTAAAATCCAGCAAATTATATAAAAGCTTACCTTCAATTGACATATAAGAGTATTTATAGAAATATATACTTATATTTAATTATAAATTATTTATATTTTATTTAATAAAATATTATTAATTCTATTTATTTAAAATATAAATCTTAGTATGATAGACACACAAAAATATGAGCTATACCTTGATGGAACTGCTCTTAAATAAAAATAAGCATAGGTCAGACTTTGAGCAAAGTCATGGTGATTGCAGAGTTTATCATCTACATAAAATGTTAAGAACAAATTTTTACCAGCCTGTAAATTCCACCAGAACTCTAGAGGTGGTTGAAATACCTTTAAGTTCTTGTTACCAAGACAGCTCTTTCTCACAATAGGTGATAGTCACACAACTTAATAAGTTCTAGAGAAAAGTGAGACAGTAAGGAGAGAAGACCACAAGACCAGAAGGCCAATTCATCCTTTTCCCATATAATATAAATAATTACTTACATGCAGATATAAATAGTAGGAGAAATGGCAATTGACTCTTATTATGCACAGTAGCATGTTCAAGAGGAGGACATTCGTAAAGACTTCTCTTTATCAGATTTCCTCTGTTTTCTAAAGAAGTTGTCGATCAATTTAAAAGAGAAACACTCTCAGAAAACCACAAATCACTAAACATTTAGTTGCTTCCTTAGCAAACACTGACAGTGCATGAGTTTCCTTTGACTCTAGAACAGAGAAGGGTGATTCCTACCAACCTGCTCTTCTCTGAGCCATCTTTACTGTCTTAAATGGACAGGTTTTTCTCTTGTAGCAGTATGGGTCCAGACCTCCTTGATTAAAGTTCTTCACTAAGATCATGAAATTTATCCAAGCAGAAACAAGACCCTGCAAATAAATATACAGTGCTCTGGAGCATCATCATATATGTTTTATTATA
Source organism: Zapus hudsonius (assembly GCA_004024765.1). Classification (NCBI taxonomy): domain Eukaryota; kingdom Metazoa; phylum Chordata; class Mammalia; order Rodentia; family Dipodidae; genus Zapus; species Zapus hudsonius. The sequence continues at coordinate 24,712 of PVHP010002164.1, forward strand.
CCTTCACCTAAACATTTTATAGGAATAATGAGCCCCTTTATGGCTTCTACATTGCTGAAGGCACCAGGTCCAGCAACTGACATTTACACCTATATTTACCATTGTGTTCGCAGTAAGGTGCATTTTCTCTGCTTTTTCTATCTGAACTTTCTAAATCCTACTGCCCTGATCGATCTTTGGGCCATTTCTAGCTGTTACTTAATGCTTTTCTTTCAGCTTTTGTATTTTTTTTCTCTGTCAGCCCTTTCTTTTTATCTCTGATCTTCCTCTTGCTACACAGATTTATCCACTCATTTCAACTTTCCTTATCTTCTGAACTCTTCCCCGCATGGCTATTTTTCTAGCCCTTTGCTCAGTGGTTAGCTATCCATGCTCACTGTGGTTTGGAATTTGGATCTTGGTTATTGAACTGAATGACCACCCTGTTTTCTTTACCTCAGTGCTCATGAACTTGACTTGAACTATCGTTTTTTTTTTAAGTCTTTTCCTTGGCTATGATTTCTGCCCTTGAAAAGACAACCACTACTTCAGAGTTCTGCTTAATCAAAATGTTACTGTACTTGAAAAAGGCTCTACCATAAATGCATCTGGCACCCAAAAAGAAACAATTATACCTTCAATCCGACATTTATAGAATTTAAAAATAAATGAATAAAGGATACATCAATTTTTTTTTTAATTCACTCAACCAAATCACGGCTGCTTTCTTTTTCTTTAATTTTTTTAAAGACTTGATTTCAATAAAATGCACATGAATCTTTGCCAAACAATTCTTTTTCTTTCTTTCTTTCTTTCCTTTTTTTCTTTATTTTTAAGTCCATGGGGATTTCAAGGGAAATTCAGCCCACATGTTTCTGATTCATTTACACTTAATTCATTAAAATGTTGTTTTGTAAGAGTTATTTGATGTCCAAGAAGCTTGTGAGTTTTTATATGGCTTTTTGTGCCATTTTCCCCTCAACAACAGGAAGTGGTATTTTGCTAAAACCTCAAACTTCAACAAGATTGACTTCGAATCAATAAAGCACACCAGGGTGATTGGATTACCCTAGTCATCTTTGCTATGAAAGAACACCTGAAAAAGATCTAGAATAAGATTATGTCTTGTTAATGAGATAGCAAATTTCTCTAAAGTGCTAAAAAACTGCAGAGAGAGAGAGAGAGAGAGAGAGAGAGAGAGCGCAACAGAGAGACAGAGAAACTACCAAAACTATGCCTTCAAAGGACAGGCAAAATGAATCCAATGTTCATTTGGAATGTGTACACAATGCTATGAATTAAGACAGATAGAGTTGATAGTTGATACCAGACATAGACTTGAGTAGGAGCCTCAGGAAACCATTGAAGTCTTTCTTATTTAAATCTAACCCTTCCCTGTCTCTATCCCAAGAAAGGAAAATTGCCTCAAAAAGGGACAGAGGGGGGGGGAAGACATTCCATCAGATCAAAGCAAACAGAAGCATGTGTTCAGTGACAGAGTGACACTTTCTCTTTCATAAATGTTTGCTAAATTGAATAAAAGTTTTTTTTTTTTTTAATCAGAGACAACTTGGTGGCAGGTTTTTTTAGTGCAGCATGTTCTCTGTGGCAAAGGAAGTTTGGAATGCTTACACCATTGCTCTACAATTCCTTGGGCACGCTTGTTTTACTTGTAAGGTACTAGGTTATACTGTCAAACCTTTCAGGTCAAGTCCAACTCTGCAGTCCTGAAGTAAAAGGCACCTCCAACACTGTGCCAAAGTGTGTTGAGTGGTTGCTTTTCCACTGCAGGAAAATCCCACAAGGTACTCTGAAGACAAGTGAAAAAAAAAAAGCAAACAACTGAAGCATCTTTATGGATCAGATCCTCTGAAGCCAAAACCAAAACTGTTATAAACACAAGATTCTGGAACCCATAGAACACTCACTCATAACCAGATGGCTTGATTTATCCAGGGTTGGCATCAAGCCCAGGTAACACATGTGAGCTTCTTGTAGATTTTTAGTATTCTTATTAACCTGTAAAAGATTTTCAGGATAGTTTAGTTTCTTTTTGAATGGTCTAATATAGTTAATAAAAGTTGGTACAATAACATTCCTACTTAATTAATGCTAAATTCACCTTTAAAAACAGAGAATAAACAGATCCTAGCCCTGAGTTCACAATAGACTTAGACATTTACTTATAAGTCCTAATAAAGAGGTCAATTAAAAGAATGCTAAGGCCATTTTTAAGATATGAGTGGAAAGGAGAACTTACTCTTCAATGCAAAAGAAAGTTGAGGTGATTATAATTTGTGGATCACATTAAGTAACAATAATATCTAAAAGTTTCAACTAGGTAGAAAAAGGTGCCTTACTTAGCAAACAATACAGATTATATACAGTATGGGTGCTTATGTAAGAATGGCTATGTTTACCTTGTGGTATGATTTAGCAATGCCTTGTAGCAGCCTACATGAAATCAAGTGGTTAAAACAATGTGTTTTCATTTGTTCACAAGTCTAGTGGTGGGTGGGGGTTGGTCCTAATAATCTGAGAATTCATCTACTGGTTGGCTTTTGTACCTGAGGTCACTTGTCATATTGGTTGGAGTATGTCTGAAGTAATGATTTTGACTAGTACAACTGAGCTCTTATATCTCAGCCTCTATAATTTAGCCTGGTCTAGATCTGTCAATAGCAGGAGCTCAAGGAAGGACACCAAAACACGAATGTGTGTTTTCAAGGCTCTGCTTACATCATGTGTACTAAAATTTTATTGGTTAAAGGAGCTCTTGACCATACTTGGAGTCAGAAAAAAAGGGGTATGGAAAAATATGGAAAATGGATTCTTAGAAATTATTAAATTTAGACCATTCATAAAGTTGACTTACTATAATTACTTTATAAAAATCATAAAGGACTTCTTTCTGGGTAAAACGGTAGGATATGAGTCTTACTAAAAAAAGCCCATGAAACAAAAGAGGCAAGTTCATGTACAACACACTGTTTTTTTTTTTTTTTGTTTGTTTGTTATTTTTTGGCAAGAGACAGGATGTGAGAATGAATTTACTGATCTAAGTAAGATCCCCCTGAAGAAGCAAGAGGGAGGCTGTGTCAATCAGTGTGGATAGCTTGCATAGCTATCAGTAAGTCATATATCAAGAAAATCTCCCATTGGACTGGGAAGAAGGCTCAGTGAACAAAACACTTGGTGCTCAAGTGTAAATACCTGAATGTGGATCCTCAGCTCGAAAAGCAGTGTGCTACAGGAGGCATCTGTAATCCCAGCACATTGGTGACAAAATGGGAGGAGACAGATGACAGGAGAATTTCCCAGAAACCTGAGGGCCAGTTAGGCTGGAGAAGACAGCAATGAAAAAGAAACTCTGCCTCCAACAAGGTTCAATGTGAAGATCAGTATCTTCTAAAGTTTTCTTTTGACTGCCACACATATCCCTTGGCATTAGTTTGCATCCCTCCTTGTCCTTCCTCTCTGCACACTCCCCCACCAAACACACAAAGTGTGTATATATATATATATATATATATATATATATATACAATATCTCCAAATATGTCACTTTCATAAAACTCATTAAATTTTTCAAGAAAATCTAGGTTAGACTAGTCTTTCCTTCTCATTATGTTTAATGTAATAGACATAAACCAACTATTGTATAAGACATTTTAACAGAGAAATGGAGTCACTGTAATTGCGCCTTAGATTTTAATTTAAAAATATTTTGCTTCTACTTTATTTACTTATATTTTCCACTGTTATTTAAAATTCCGAGGATGTTGGACACTAAAATAATACACTTGAAAATAAATATACTAGATTTCAAAAACTATTTGTCTTAAGAGGAATATGATTTTTTTTGTTAAATTTCACATTTAAATTGCCAAACTGTGGTGGAACTGTGTTTCCTCAAGAGATAATAAAATGATCTTGAGTGTTTCATGATTGAAAAAAGCAACTTTGCATTCATAATAGTTTTAAATTTTATTATTCTCAAACCCAGGAAGAGAATATTTTAAATTTTAAATACTTTGAAAATGTGTATAAACACTATTCCATGTAAGAATGTCAGGCCCGGCAGCACTTGGCTGCTTGATAGAATTTCTTACCTATGTCCACTGTTCGGCTTTGAGCCCCTGTCACTCCCTGTTCCCCATCATTCAGCAGAGATACGTTCCTGGCCCTTGGACCTTTCTCCTTCAGCACTTACAGCTGCTTGCACAGGCCAGTGTCAGTGTGGCTTTGATCTGCCCAAGTTAAAGAATGCAAATGTCATCACTGAGGATCACTCTGAAAAGATCTTAAGTCATGGGTAATTCAATCCTTTGGTGTGAGGAGTAATTATCCACAGAAATGAGGAAGGCAGAATGCGAGAACACGTAAAATCTCTGGGCCTATGTACATGTGTCATATGAAGGCTATAGTCCTAAATATGCCTATTGATTTGAAGATAATGAATACAGATGACTTTATAGATTCCCAAGTAGTTTCCAGAAAACATAATTTTTATATACTATCTACATTTCTTTTGTTACCATAAAATGTCACCCCCCAACTCACAGAGTACCCTCAGTTACATCATTCTAAAAATAACTTCTAGACCATCCATCTAAAACTTGTAATGTGATGTCCCCAAATCTTGTTTTGATGACAATCGTGTGTTATTCATTATATAAGAACAAAAGATGAGAGAGAACTGGGGGTTATTTTGAAGAAATAATTAGTGTGACTGTCATTCAATCTTCTCATATATCCCCCATGTGAAAGAAAGGAAAAGAATATTTCCCCTACACTCAAGTAAGATCCAGTGAGGAGAAAGCGAAGAGAGATTTCACATACAAAAAAAAATGACACGATCTTAAAATATCTGGGTTTGTGATTTGAGCCATGATTTCAGAAGATATTGGTATACTGTGTAAATTATGTTTTTATAATGGTAAAGTAAAAAATATCCAAAGGGTAGGACATCCTGACTTGGGTTATGGTAAGAGGAACATGGATCAAGAGAATATTCAGCAGAAAAATGTAGCTCCAGGAAGAGAAAGAAATAACCTTAATTCTAATGATCTACCTCAAAGATTAGTGCTTGGGGGGCCCAGAAGAATCTCTCAGAACTTCACTAGCATACACTGGAAGGCATGTCTATTTTAAAATCACCAAGTCAAAGGGACACTTACAGCATGTCACTGTAGAGAGCAAATTATGACTGCGCCTGCAAGATGGCGCTGGTTTTCGCTGACCACCCCCATGGTGGTGTGTGCTCTGTGTGGAGAAACAACTCCTTATATGGCGACAGCTTGATACCTGGCTTGCTTCCGTGTATGTGGCCCAATCTTCATAATGTACATATTATACAGGGATAGGGTCTTGCCATGCTTATAAGTCCTTGCACATCCTGATTGAGGGGTAAAGATTATAACTTACAAGGTTTCCTAAATAAACTGCTAAAGAGAAAAACTTGTGGTCGTCTCCTTTCTTGCTGGTCGAGTCAGGTCGCGACAAGTCACTTTTATGCCTTACAAATAAATTATTGGACTTCATGGCTATAAACTCTTAAGGTAGGGCAACCCCAGGATAAAGCAAGGAATAAACATTATAAAGGAGGACATGTGCAATGTGGACCTTTATTTTGATTAGATTGTAGGTATTAGCAAGTTTGAGACTCTCTCTCTCTCCCTCTCTCTCTCTCCTGCTTACTTTCTATGTGTGTACCTGTGAACACACTAGAGTTGAACATGCTAAGCACTCACTCAGTCACTAAGCTGTATCTCTAACTCCAATAATTTTTGATGTGTCAAAAAAACAGACTCTGATCACTAACCTGTTATGTGAGGCTCGGTTAGATATTTTTTTGTAGGGCCAGAAGTAAATCACATCCAGGCTCTCAGACTAACTCATATTAACCCCCAACCTCACCCAGCATAATACCTATAATACAAAGAAACAACCATTGTTTTTGTCTCCCTTCACCATATTTTTATTGACACACAAATCTATCCCTAATCAATTGTTCTAAGTCAAACTTGCCAAATATAAGTTCTGACACAGCCCAGTATATTCTGCAAGTTGAATACATTGTTATATGGGAAATTTAATAGACTATTTTATGTTTTTCACAAAGCTGTAGTTTTAGTGGGTTCAAAAAGTATACACTATGGGTCTGTGGGATGATTTAGTGGATAAAGCCCTTTCCAAACAAGTATAAAGACCAGAGTTTGAACTCTCTAGGACCTACATATTTCCTGGGAAGACATGGCAGTATTTAATGTCACTACTATTGAGATAAATACTCTTGAGATAGATACGCCTAGAGTCAACTGGATAGCTCAGCTAGCGAAATAGGCATGATCTGGGTTCAAGTGAGATACCTTCTCTCAGTCTCCATACTAAACTCCAAGCACTTGTACCGGAATGCACATATATTCATATGCATGTGAACCCCACCACACCCCAAACACACATACACACACACCCCCAAACACACACATCAAACACATTCACACACCCCCAAACACACACGCACATACACACACACACACACCAAACACATACACACACGCCAAACACATACACACACACCAAACACATGTACACACAAAAGTAGACATTAGCAAAGCTATGGAATTAAGCTTGCATCCTACAATACATTTTAAATTAAAAATTTCATTACACATACAATAGAGATATTCAAGCAGATCCAAAGAGAAACTGGAAACTAGAAAGAATCACACACAGTATCTGGACATAAATCAAATAAATGAAATAAAGAAAATGCTGCATTTGACAAACGTATCTGTTCTGACTAATGTATGCTATAGCTCATTTGAAGACAGGAAGTTAAAAGCATAAATGGTATTTCTGGCTGTTAGCTGATACTGTATACTCACAAATCTGCCCCTTGCTTTTAAGAAAAGGAAGGAATTTTGCCATAAGAAAAAGGAAGGGGCAGAGGCAGGCAGAAAAGACAGGCAGCAGAGAGGTGAATTCCACTCAGTATTATTGCTTGACTCATATTTAAAGTTAAATTGCATATTCATGTTAATTCTGTAAATCATTTCATAGGAGACACAGTTCACCTTTTGGGTGATCAATCAAATATTTTTGAGAAACTATCCTAAGCCAGTCTGTTGGAGCTATAAATCTTTCACTACCTGAAGTAAGGTTTAACCAGAAAGTTTACATGAAGTTAAAAAGTGACCAAATATTTAAAATGAGTCAAACCAAATGTGCCTTGTTTAGTTCAGGTCTGTTAAATATCAAGGTGAACAGGCCAGCCTTGCATGAGATCAGCACTTAGATCCCTCAGCTGTCTCATGCTGATAATTAACAAAGAGGCAAAGATGGCATTTTTAAACTAAATGATCCTGAGAAGGTGAAAGTTGAGCCCTCGTGAATCACATCCATAAACACACACACACACACACACACACACACACACACACACACACACACATCATTTCTGTCTCTTCCTTGTATGTGCAAGCTTGCACATATCCCAAATCACACTTCAGAAATAATTTTGATGACTAATACATACATTTTGGGTGGAAGAGAATGTGGAGAATATAGAGAAGAAGTCAATTTCAGTGGTACCTAAATACACCTATACTACTTGCCTCTCTAAATTGGATGCTTGCTTGGATTAGGAACAAAGGCTGCTGGAGAGGGGTTTAATAATCACCAGCCTCCTGAAAGCAAAGGACAAAACAAGACGAGCACTGTGGGATTTCAAACCTGTCAACAAATCTCTTGGTACTTCACTCATCACCAGGCCTCTGGATTTAACCAGCATCCACTTCAAAGACCACAGGAAACCCACCTCTTCAACAAAAGTCTCCTTTGAGCCTATGTGGAGTGATTCCTCTCCCAGAGGTTAATTCCAGGGTTTGCTGATGCCAGAATCTTGAACAATAGACTGAAAATCTAAACATTTACTGGCTGACTTTCTCTCATTGCAAATCCATATCAAGTTCTTGTGACTCAAGTTACCTTCTAGGTACTGATTTTCATAAAACCTATAATTCAAGAGACACAATGTATGATTTGACTCATGTCATGGTGAAGAGAATACTCAGTAGTAATGGAAAATTGAAAAGTAGTATGTATCGTGATTGACAGATTGCTCTCACTTCTGAATCATCTGCATCATATAAATACTAAAGTACTACAACATACGTATTTCAAATAAATTGCATATGTATTTTAAATAAATTGCTAGGATATATTTGTGATCAGTCGTCAAATTCTCTTGGAGATGTCTTGGTATCAGGAATATAATATTTATTTATGATTGCTTATTTTTCCCTTGGATTCTTACCCTTTGATCATATTCAGGGAACATTTGACCAAATATTTATGTTAAATAAAACGATTGATCAGTTGCCATGTGACAGGCACTATGCTGGTTTCCATCACCTCAAAGCGATGCTCTGTGATACTCTAAAAGGTGAAGCACTTGGGAAAAATCCGAGGTCACCGTGTGGGAAAACCAGGTCTCAGGTGGAGCTGAGTTTCCTACAGCCTTGTCTTTGATCCCTCATTGAATGCCTGGACGCCACATCTTTTGCAGTATCTCATGGCATTGGCTGTGTCATTTATTTGGACACATACACATCATGTGCCACTTTGTATTATCAGTCATCTAAGATGACTAAATTTCTGGAAGACAGATCCCAAATCTTGTACTATGAAGGAGCAAAACCCAATGCCATTCCTATGACTCAAAGCTGAGAAATTGCCTGTTTTATGTTTCAGAAAGATCAAAACTGAAGTATTCAAAGACATTTTTTTAAAAAAGCCAAAATAACAGAGTCATAAATGTTAATCGCATTGTCTTACGTTTTTGTATGCATAGAGTATTTTTTGTCACATGGAGTCTGAGTAACAAAACTAAAAGAGGTTGTTCATTTTTGCATCTGATAATGATTAGCCAAGTCAGTACCATCACAAATAAGCAGCAGGGAAGGCAAATAAAGTTTCACAAGCTCCAGTGAGCACAGATTGCTTAACACAGGGGCAGATTGTTGTTCTCTGACACAGAGGCTGAGAAATAAAAACGGTTAAGGAAACTTTCTCCCCCACCTTTGGAAATGAAAAATGTCTGTGTCATTTATTCTTTGTTCTTAGAACCAACATGGGATTTCTCTTTCCTTTCACTCCACAGGAGTATGTCCCTAAAGATTCCAATTCCAACCACTAGATGTCACACAGACATCACAGAGTAGACTATCTGGGCCTTTTCTCTCATTGATCATTAGTTTCCAGTGTATCAGCATTTAAGGTGGTTGGAGAAAATAAGCCTCAGGCATGAGTGACTCAGGTCAGTCAGTACAGTGTATGTCATGGGATGTGTACCAACACTTCTGGTGAAGATATACAGAATAAAAGAGACCAGAGTGCTATTATAGGAATCTGATAAATTAATTAGGATGAATTCAAGGGGAGAGGACTGTGCACTACTACTAATATCCTGGATGGAATAGCCAACATGAATTCAAACAATTGAAAAGAAGGAGCTACAAAAAAACTTAAAAATAAGTTTTACTCAGGAAACTTTTGGATGAAAAATTAGCTTGGTTATGTGTTAACTGAATAAACCTTACATAATACTTAACTTCTGTGAGTAAAATGAGAATACCTCACAGGCAGTGATTGAAATTCAGTAAATATTGTACATAGATCATTGGGAAGAGTCCTTAACATATTGTACGTGTTCATTTACCCAGCCCAGTGTTTCAAGTGTGCTGCACAAAAATAAAACTGTGAGGCAAAACATCAGAATATAATGAAAGAACACATATAGGGAAAGTGTTATAGCTTAGAAAGTCATAGTTCTTCAGGAAGAGAGAGAAGGGTGTTCCCGGCCATGGGGACCTGCAGGTTGGTTACAAGGGAGAAACACTTCTTTTGATAAGTGACAAGACATACTTTAGGAAAAATTTGAGTCCATGAGGATGAGACTTACGAGTTTGGGATTGGGAGAGCTATTTTGCAATGAATCATGAAGTTTTATACATGTTGTTCCTAAGACTTCAAGATTTTTTTCTATATGTAATGGTGTTCTTTAAGGGTTTAAAATTAAACTAGTCACAGGACTAGGCACATGTTTTACAAAGATTTTTCTACCTTAAGTGTTGTGTTTGTTTCTGAAGAGTCAAAATTTCCTGAGAAGCTGGTTCATTGACTGAAATAAGGACATAATGCCTGCCATAAACAGTATGCCAGTGTTATGGGCATGACAAAGTCAAGACAGTTGAGAACATCAAGAAAATTTCATAAGTATTTCATGCTTTTGGTTAGGGAGGAAGTAGGAGAGAGATGAGCTGAACAAGTGGAGAAAAGGAGAATTGTGGTTTATAGTGAATACTCCCCAATGCCTTTAACTGTTTGGGATTGCCAGTATTAGGCTTTCAGCAAGTTGCGGAGAGTTATAGGTTTGGGGGCTGAGGCAGTTGTGATAGCTGAAGCCACTCAAATTAAATGATCTCTTCCAAGAAGATTGCATTAGATTGGAAGTAGATGAACACCTGGCTTTAGGCACAGCAACACAGGAAAAGCAAGGAAGTTTCTAAGAAGAGAGTCTACAAAGTTTGGACATCAGAACAAAGAACTGATTTCAAAATTATTTTTATTCATAATAGGGTCATCCTCTGTCGGTGGAAATGGAGAGGAAAAAGATAAACCAATAACAATGAAAAAGGAAAGTGGCCTGTAACAAAATTCAAGGAGGTGACAGGAACAGGGAAGATGGGATCCAGACACAGCGAGTGTTAAAGAAGACAAGAAGACTTCTTAACATGTAATCCAAATATAAACCATTGTACACCAAAGTAGTGTGAAGAAAGCCAAAGAAGTTTGCAGAAAGGAAAACTAAAACATCTAATTTATCATCCCCAAGGCAACTTTGAAACAAAAAAAAATTATAGAATAGGAAGTATTTATTTTATTTATTATATTGAACCAGACCAGAATATAATTTGCTTGGTAACAGTGTCATATAGTGAAATATGTGCATATAAATATATAAGCTTATATATAATTTTTGAAAAATAAAAATCATAACATTTTGTCTTTTTATACATTTATACATACATCAATAAATATTGCAAAAGCCAAGTTAAAAGAGGCCAGTTTTTCCTCAATTTTTCATAACATTACATATAGTTTATTTAAAATTGTTGGGCTAGATTTATTTTTTTGAATAATATTGAAAATAATTTTATAAAATAATTTTAAATTTTCCACATTAAAAATAGTATTGGGATTTCTAGTCTGAAAATGAACTTTAATGCTTCCTTATCATGAAATAATGTACTAAGGTGTGAGGTAATGTGATGAGCAGTTTGTGATAAACCATGTGTTCTAGGTTTAGGGCGAGAAGAAGAAGACTAGGAATTCATCACTAGGAATCCATAACTAGAAACTCACAAAAAGGTTAGTAAACTTTCAAGATTCCTTCGAGTTCATAAAAAACATACAATCCATTTTTTATTATAATTCATTAAAGAAATAGAATTATTCAAACATTTATTTATAATGACTACATATATTGCCTTGCAATTTTTGACTTTCCCAAAGCTACATGTTTGCTGCTTAAATCATGTTAGAAAGATTCATATGACACAAAAAGTAGAAGATGGAAATGATTTTATTTCTACTTACAGTTTAATTTCACAGATGCCCACCCTGATTTCATAATCCAACACACAAGGATCTCATTGTTTATTTTCATAGCTGTTATTTAAGGTCTTGTCTATAAAGTTTATATTTGGCAAGAACAATAATGAAAATAAGCTGTTTCATATTTTCCTTACTCCAAGGTGTGTGTGTGTGTGTGTGTGTGTGTGTGTGTGTGTGTGTGTGTGTGTGTGCTTGATTTTAGTGTGCTGGCTAGATGAAGGTATCAGTTATGGAGGCATGATGCTCCATGTAGGAATGTTTATTTACACTCATTTGGAGAAAAATAATTCTGTCCAAACCCTTATTTCAGCCATGTGATCCTTGTTAGTGTTTAAACTGAATGAGTTTTTCAATTTTCAACTCTCTTTTCTCCTACCATCTTGTCCAGAAAAGCATTTAATTTCATCTCAGGTGGATTTATTAATAAAATCCCTCAATATCAAGATTTTCAGTCATTGGAAGAAGACCTTTTTGATTTATAAATTTCCACAATGAAACATCAATTATTTTGTAAGCTATGGGTATCCAGATGGTGATGTTTTTTGTTAGGGAAAAAAAATGAGAGCATTTGGTAACTATGGCAGCAGATGTTTGAAAGAAATATGAAGTTTTTTCCTTGAAGAAATTAGATATTTTCCTTGACTGGTCTGTTCAGATCCAAGTCTAGAGAAGAAATGAGATTTTTCTTTTAAGGCTCACTATTTTAGCCGTACTTTTTGGAAATTATTTGCGTGGCCACATCTGAAAAAATAAAATATTATCCTTGAGCCTGCAGAAATGAACTTGTTAGTACAATATGCTACACAAAATATCCAAACACAGTTGATTCCCACTAACCTAAAAGTAAAGCAATGACATGATACAAAAAATGGAGTAGTTTGTCTTTTTCTTGTCACTTATTTCTTTAATACGTGTGTTAAAATGCATAGTCTGGTCTTAGTCATTGCACAATAATTCATTCCTCCATTAAAAATTTACTAAAAACTTGAGTGTAGGACAAGTCATTCATTAGTCCCATTCCCCTCCTCCATGCCCCCGTTCCACCAAGGGCCCTCCTCACTGGGATTACTGGTATTCACCATGGGGTTGTGGGTTATGAGTTATAAGAGCAGAAGTCAGTCTCTGGGAAGAGGGGGCTATGCCTCTAGAGACTCCTTCCCACCTTGAGGCTCTTATAACCGTTCCACTCTTTCACAATGTTCCCTGAGCCTTAGTGGGTGTGTTATAAGTCTACTGTAGTATTAATGTCTCCAACAACTTGTGGATTTCTGCTTTGATTTGTTTTGAGTGTTCTCAGTGCCCATCACCATCACCCTGGCACAGGGTGAGCCGCACTCATGCTCAACTCACCAACACCTCTGTGGTTGCGCCTGGACTCTGGCTAATGTGCAAGAGGAGGGTCATCTCATGACAGGCAGTCAGCTGTCTTTCACTATCATGTTGATGGATTTTGCTTATCCCTGGTTTCTGCTGCCATTTGTAAAAGAGAAAACAGATTGTCCAGGAGAGTGGAAGGGTTTTGTGGGGATGTATGTGTCACTTCGTGTGTCTGACTTTATGTGGGTACTGAGGAATCAAACCTGCAGGCTTAGTAAACCTGCTTTAATTTAATCTCTGAGCTATGGCTCCAGCTACTCATTCCTACTTTTTTCAAAAGTTTTGAATTTATTGTTTTTACCAGAAAGATTAGTTTATGTGAATATCAATTATCTTTTCAAAAATACTAAATCGGATATGATTTTATGGTCAAATATATATTATTTGTGTATAGTCTTTGAAAATAACAATAGTAAGGTCTGGCCACCAGCTATGTCAGCATCCATGATGATCTAGGGAAGAGACACTGAGGTGTGTATGTGTATATGTGTTCCGGGTGACTCTACAACAAAGGAGAGTCATAGATGTATCAGTAGAGCAAAACTAACCTTGACTAAAGAGACACTCAGAGAGACAGCCAAACATTACATTAACAATAATAAATTGCTAAATTAAGGTTGCGTTTGAATAAGGTACAGAGATCCATAGGCAGAAAATATAAAGCTGTTGAAGGTCTCCCTATAAGATTATATATATATATATATATATATATATATATATATATATATATATATATATATATATATGTAATCTTCCTTGACTATCTATGTTAGGTTCAGTGTTAGTTATTTTGAAAGAAATGGAATTTTAAAATATTTTAATAGGTACAAAAATGTCAATAAGGATGACCAAGATAATTTGGGTTTAGTTTTTCCCCTGAAGGTGCATGAACTGGAATCTTGGTCTACCACATTTTGCATTGAGGTGGTGGGGCTTTTCAAAGATGATTAGATTCTGAATATAGAGAATAATGTTGTTGTCAGAAAACCTGGTCAGTTTCCCTGAGAGTCCTTGTTAAGAAGGGAGCCTGATTGGAACAGATCTTACTTAGCGAACTCACACAAGAAAAGAAACTAAATGCAGTATATTCTCCCTCATATGCAGTTCCTATCCAGGTTAAATTTAAACTCTAAGCAAACCTGACAAGTGAAATGAGAGACTGTAAAAGGGGTTGAAGAAATGGGGGAGGGGAAAGTGGGGTGACTTATACAATAAGCTGAACCAATAATGAATCCTAATCATAAAATCCTTATTTCCTTCTTCTCAAGGAAGAAGGGGTATCACCTGCTAAGATGGGCCATGAATAGAATGGGAGGAAGAATGACTCCATGGAAAATGGATCAGACCTGGAACTCCCCGGCCCAGTCGTTGGTTCCTTCCCACACTGAGCTGTTGATCAAAGAGACCCACAAAGTCTTGAAAACAAGACAGAATTCTGTTAAAGTTCTTGAATACTCACCCCAGGCCAAAGGTAAGATCCTATTGCTGAAGAAACCACAGGAAGTCATCGCACAACAGTGAGAGACCCTGCAGGATCCATAAAGGCAACCAGCCCCAAGATGCTAGCACATGCAATTCTGGAAGGTGCTACATAAGCGGCCAGGGGAAATTGGTCAATAATATTTGGAGAAAGCAGAGACCATTGATATACAAAGCAGACTTGCCATGAGAAGGCTGGACACACTGCCTCCTGGGAGAGATCAGCAAGCCAAGAAGTGATCACTTGGGCAGGGGGTAGTCAACAGCTTTCAAATTGGCCAAGAAATCCACTCAGTGTCAAGGAGCCCTTAACTGGAATTGGGACTCAGGTCAAAATCCTATGGGAACCAAAAACGTGGGCCCCGAGGAGAAACTCCCATTACTATAGAACTACAGAGAGGCTAATCCCAATAGAATATCGCCAAATTAGAAATCTGTGTCGCATTTAACCCATATTGTCCTCACTCTCCAATGGAGATCCTGTTTGTTCTGTATTTTTCAGAAGGCAGGGAGAGAGCCGAGGTCATTCCAACTCCACCAAGGAGCTATAAGAAGAGGGCTGACATCCTGGAAAGAGATGAACCACCCCAGGCCTACCATGTAGCCCCCAAATGAAACCCTTGAGAGAGTGAGGGGATAGCAAGAGATCTATCAACACAGCTGATATCAGTCAACCCGGGATAAGTCAGCGTGACAGACACCAATGATTTCCAGCACAACCTAAAGCAGAAATGCAGAAGCCTTTAAGATCTCAACAATAAAGCAGTCTTAAATCTCACCCACCATGGCTCAGGGAACTGTGCGGAAGAGGAGGCAGAAAGAGTGTAAGAGTCATGGTGGGGGAGAATATCCAGAGACATTGCCCCCTCAGCAACAATACTCTGGTATATGTGGGGGAACTTGGCTGCCTGTTGTGCTATCCAGAACCTCCTACCCCATGGAACCATCCAGTATGCCCACTTAGGAGGATACCCAGTGGATTGCGGACAGGGAGGAGGGAATCAGGGATACCAACGTAATATTTACTAATACAATGTATTTAATTTTGGACAATTAAAATAAAAAAGAAGTGAGCCTGGCACCTGCTTACTCTCCAGTTCCTATTCTCTCTCATACACCATCCATTGAGCTATGCTTCACATCATTTTGTGGTACATCAGAGATCCTGATCAGATGTAGTCACCTGATCTAGCCTCCAAAACAGGAGAAATAAACTCCTTTATTTATATAGTATCATAGCAACATAAAGTGGACTAACAAAGCCATTCCAGGATTCCTCTGTGATCAACAAACTTATTTGGGACATTGCTTATGAATGCT
Organism: Zapus hudsonius; assembly: GCA_004024765.1. Classification (NCBI taxonomy): domain Eukaryota; kingdom Metazoa; phylum Chordata; class Mammalia; order Rodentia; family Dipodidae; genus Zapus; species Zapus hudsonius. The sequence goes on from PVHP010002164.1 coordinate 40,549, forward strand.
GATAATAATGTGCCATTGCTGATTGCAATTCATAGTTTATGAGAATTTATTTAACCTAATAAGCTATTTCTTTTATGTCCTAGGCTACAACTTATTTAGCTGTCATGTCTTTGTAGATTCCTCTGGACTGCAAGAGTTCTCTGATTTCCCTGTATTTGATCTTGGCAGTTTTGAGACACACTTACAAGGTATAGGTAAGATTCCCCTATATTCAAATACACATGTTTTTTTTTTTCAATTCTGTCACATGTAGACTAGAAATAGATATGGAGGAGGAATTGCAGTGGATTCAATGTCATAGCATCATATCAAGGCAATATACTGTCACCATGAAGCATTGCTAACTCTGTTCTTCTTAATCACCTTGCTGGTATAGGATGTTGAAGATTTCTCAAACGAAAATTATTCTTTTTCTTTCCCTATGTTTTGGTGGAACCACTTATGTGCACATCACATGTAACTAGAAGAAGCACGACAAAGGCCAGAGGGAGAATTTGGAGCTCTTCTGAATGGAGCTTTGTGTCTTCATTCATTTCTGTATTTGTTCCATCGTTTATTTATATCAGTGTGGGCACATGGATATTTATTTTATACTTTGGTTTATAAGCCAATATTACTTTATTTATTCTGTTGCTCAATTAGGGAGTATTGGCCAGTGGGGACTCCTTCAGTTGGCTTCAATGCCCTTGGACACTTGGGTTAATTTGCAGATCCCTAGTAACAAATGAGGTTGAAGATCTTTTCATATGCTTATTTTCACTTGTGCATCTTCTTTGATGCAGTGTCTGTTAAGATCTTTTGCCAACTTTTTAATTGAGTTATTTTCTTATTCCACTTAAAAATATTATGTATTTTGAATACAAAGCTTTTATCAGATATACGTCTTATAAATTTTAACCCAGTCTATGATTTGCCTTTTAATTATCTTAACATACTTTAACTAGAGTGTTGGTTTTGATTTTAATATCATTCCAGTGTATGTTCTTTCTTTCAGAGAATATTTTTGGAATAATTAATATCTAAAATGTCATTGTCAAATGTAAGGTCATTTAAATTTCCTTCGATATGTATTGCTATTGTTTTTTTTTTTTGTGTGTGTGTGTGCGCCTGCCTGCACACATGTTTGTCTGTTACTTTGGGCATCCATTTATGTAACACTGTTTATTACGAAGACTATTATTTCTCAATTGAATTGTTTTTTCCTTTTATCAACTGACTATATTTGCATGAATCTATTTCTTGACTTTTCAATCTATTTCATTGATCTATGTTATCTATGTTATAGCAAATTTCATAGTTTTGAAATTTTAGTCAGTCCTCACACTAAATAACAGGAATCATCCCACTTAATTTTACTGGTGTTGTATTGACTATTTGAAGTATTATTTGCTTTTCCAATTAAAGTGTAGAAATGAATCTGTTGATATGTGCAAATGAACCTTTAAGGATGTGATTAGGATGCAGTGAGATTATACATCAAACAGGAATCATTCATAACTTAAGAATACCAAGACTTCCTAAACATAAATATAGAATGACTCACTAAGTATTTTTAAAATTTCTAGATTTGACAGTTTTCCATTTATGCATTTAAAATAATATTATGCTAGATTTTAGCCAGCATTTCTTATTCATACTATTATAAATGGTATGTATTAGCTGATATTTTCCCCCCAAATTGTTCATTGTAAGCCATGACCTTTAACCATGAATGCTAACCTGTGTTCATTGATCTTGTTTCCTGGCATCTCAGAACACTTTCTGGTAGTTTCAGAAGTTGTCTTGTTAGGAAATCTTTGGAAACTATACAGTTGTGTGTTGTATACACAGATATCTGCTCTGAAAATAGCTTCAGTTTCTTCCTTTTGAATCTTTGAATCCTTTACATGATTTTCTTATTACATCAGCAAAGAACTCCATGTGATGGTTAAGAGGAATAGTAAGAGATCATTGTCTCTGGCTCTTCCCGGTCTTTAGTTTCTCAATATTATGTATGAGGATGCTTGCAGAATTTTTTTTGTTGTTGTTTAACTGAGTTTCTGACTTTACTCTTAACCCGAGAGACTCAGAAGGTTTCTCTAATTTTGTGAATAACTTTCTGTAGTGAAGTTATGAATCTGCCTTGGAGCGACCTGGAAAAATTGCATAAAGTTACCATAAAGTCAACAACATCATTTTAAATTGCTTTTGGATTTTTTTTTAATGTTTTCCAATTCCTTTATTCTTCTTTGGGCCAGTTTTTGGAACAACATCTGACACCATACAGTGTTCACAATGCAGAAGTAAAGTCAGTAAAATCTTTTGTTCATGCTATGTTGCATGAATATACAGTAACTTTTACAGTCAAGAGATTTTAAAGCAATATTTGCTTTCCCTATCTTCTGTATACACTCTTTTTTAAAAAAAATCCTTTATTGTTCATATGCAGAAATGCTGAATAGACAGGTCTTGTGCTGGCACCCCTATTTTCCTCATCACTGTCCCCAATTCACTGAGGGCCCTCCACAATGGGATTGCTGGAACACTGCATGAGATGGAGGGCTATGCATTATACAAGAAATAGCCAGTTTTTAAAAATATATATTTATTGTCCATAATGAGTTACATTATTTAGTGGGCAAACCATGCGTTGTTATCCCAAATTCCCGAATTCCCCCCCTCCCCATCCCTGATCAGTTGTATATCCTCCTCCGTGGGCTGTCTGTATTAGTCCTTGTGGCAAGGGATCCTGGATATCTTAATACTCATCCCGGTCTTCCTGGCCCAAGTGTGTTGTTACTGATGGGTGAAGGAGGCAATGCCTCTGGATATTTCCCCACCATGACTCTTATAATCTTTCCTCCCTCTCTTCCACAAATTTACCTGAGCAATGGTGGGTGAGTTTTAAGTCTGCTTTACTGTTGAGACCTTAAGAGTCTCTGGGTTTCTGCTTTGGACTATGTTGAGTATCCTTGGTGTCTGTCTCCATTAACCTTTCATAGGTTGTCTGACTTGCTGTAGAAGGAGTTCTCTTGCTAATCTTGTCCTTTCCTCTATGGTTTCATGTGGGGCCTAGATGATGAATTAGGGGTGGATCATCTCTTGCCTGGATGTCTGCCTTCATCTCAGGTCTTGTTGGTGAAATTGGGCTGTTTATGGTTCTTGCTGCCTTCTGGTGTTCTCCCCTGGCATCCTAGCTTGGCTACATGTTTGCCATCTTGATCCCATCACCTTTGGGATTTGTAAAAACAGTGTTTGTAAATATAAAAAATGGTTAGCATTATTACCGTAATTCATATCAATAGGAAGAAATGAATTCCTAAACCTATAACAGTCTACAGAAAATTAAGTGATCTGCTTATGTCCAGGTTTTTTTTTACAAACTTATTTATTGTTAAAAATAATTAGATACATTGAATGATAAAGTCTAGTGATGGTACCCACATTTTCCTCTTCCCTGACTCCAACCCACTGGGGCCCTCTTCAGTGGGATTGCTGGACCAGCCCATAGGATAAAGGGTTATGAATTATACAAAAAGTTGGCAGTTTTTTTTCTTTGTATGTTGTTGTTGAGGGGTGCAATGTCTCTGGATATTCTCCCCCATCATGGCTCTTACAATCTGTCTACCCTCTTTTCCACAAAGTTTCCTAAGTCATGGTAGGCAAATTTTATGTTGAAATCTTAAGAGTCTCTGGATTTCTGCTTTGGATTGTGTTGGGTATCCTCAGTGACTTTCTCAGGTTATCCGACTTGTTGAGGAGGTAGGTCTCTTGCTCCTCTCACCTCTTCCTCAAAGGTTTCCTTTGGGCCCAATATGATAAATTAAGATGCTTCATCTCCTGCCTGGGAGTCAGCCATTATCCCATGTCCTGTTGGTGAAATTGGGTTGTCCATGGTTCTCAGTGCTTTCTGAAAGATACAAACAGAATTTCCAATGCAGAGTGAAATTAGTATGGGCTAAATGAGATAAACTTTCTTGATTTAGCTAGATTCTTGTGCGTGTAGAATTTCTGTAGATCTCTCGTTAGTGGGAGTTCCCCCTTGGAGACCAGTTTCTTGGTCTCCATGAGTTTGCTATGTGTGGTAATTTGATTGAATAGATTCAAAAGTGCAAAAGTTATTCTCCAGCTTCCTGGCTGGAGGAGGTTTCACCTTGGCCTGGCCTTCAGCCTTAAGGTATTTCTGAAGTGAATATGAAATTCCAGTGAAACATATATAAAGAGCAGTCAGAGCTGAAGTCTGGCAGTCCTGCTGTTTTGTTAGTTGGAGTTGGAGTGTGCTGGCTGGAGGTTATGGGTCTCTCTCTCTCTCTCTCTCTCTCTCTCTCTCTCTCTCTCTCTCTCTCTCTCTCTCTCTCTCTGCTTGGACCTTTAAAAGGGGGCCAGCCTCTTTCACCATTCTGAAAACTTCCCCTGGAACTGTAAGTTTAATAAATACTTTCCTTCATAAACAGTGCCTGGTTTGGATATCCATCCCAATGGTGTGTGGCTGAACAACGCCATAGATCCCAGTTCCAGCTAAGGGTTCCTTGCCACTGAGCTCATCTCCTAGCCGAGAAAGCCATTGATTACCCACCTAGGTTTAGTGCCACTATTGCACAAATGAGCACTTCTTGGCTTGCTAGTCTTGGCCAAATAGCAGTGTCCTCAGCAATCTGGTAACTTTGGTCAGTGTTGTATATCAGTGAACTCTGCTTTCTCCAAATATCATTGGCCAATTTCCTATGGCAGCACATGTAATGCCTACTAGCACTACACAGAGGCTACCACCTGGGAGCTGGTTACCTTTCTGGATCCAGCAGGGACTCTGGGTGTTATGTGTTGACAATCTGTGGTATCTTCAGCAATAGGGTCTTAACTTTTGCCTAGGATGAGTATTGAAGAGCATTGGCATATCTTGCCATGTTTTGAAGACCTTGTGGGTCTCTGATCAACAGCTCATTGTGGGAAGTAACCAATTACTATGGCAGTGAGTTATAGGGCTGAACAACTTGTCATGGGGTTAGGCTTCTATCCACCCTATTCAGGGCCCCTTGTACTTGACAATGCCCCCAGGTTCCTTGAGAGCTTGCTATATGAAGGTAAGAATTGTATGATTTAGAGTCATTATTCGATTTGTGTCATGTATATCTCCCCCAACCTCTCATTACTCCCTCTCCCCCAATTCCCTCCATCCTTTTGTCAGTCTCTAAATTCACCTGTCAAGATTGCTTACTATTCAAGCTTAACCTGAACCACATATAAGGGAGAATATGTGGTGCTTGTTCTCACTTCTTATGTGAGTTCGCTAAGTATGATCTGCTTCACCTTTGTGAACTTTTCTTTAAATTTCATTATGTCATTTTTCCTTTTAGCAGAGTAGAATTCCATTGTGTAAATGTACCACAACTTTGATATCCATTCATCCAGTGATGGTCATGTGGGTTGATTCCAAATCTTAGCTATTATGAATGGATCTGCTATAAACATGGTTGAGCAAATGTCTCTGTACTGCGGCATGAAATCTTGAGGATAGATGGCCAGTAGTGGGACAGCTGGGTCCATTTTAACCATGTTCTCTTTAACTAGAAAGACTTCCATTCTCCATATTCCTTTTGTTGGGATTATTTTCAGTTTTAACAAGTGTTAGATTTTTAAAATATCTTTTCTATATCTACTGATCTGTTTATATTACTGTCTTCATTGATCTATAATGTTATAAAGGTCATTGAATTTCAGATGTCAAAAAAACCTTTCATACTTGAAACAAACACACTATTATATATATATGTATATGTATATATATTAAATATATTTAAGAATTAGAATCTATGCTTCTGACAGGTATTGGTCTTTAGTTTTTCTTCTGTTGTTGTCTTAATCAGGTTTAGTATTATAGTAATAGTGTCTTCACTACATATGTTACACAATATTACATCTTTTTCTACCTTCTGAAATAAATTATGGAGAACGGATCCAGTTTCTTTTCTAAGAATTTAGCAGAATTTAGATTTGGAAGAATTTAAGCTTTACACTTTCTTACTTGGGGGATCATTACTTACTGAATGTGTGTTCATTTTGTAAATCTGCTTGACTGTATCCTAGGCTCAAGATATTCAGTTAAACAGTATTGGTGACAATGTCTAAAGACACTTATGGAAACTATGAGTAATGTTTTCAGGAGACTGAGCAAAACTGTTTGGTTTTCCCTATGTGTGTAGGCATCATGCAATGTGGTGAGGACATAAACAGAAGAAAAATACAAAAGAGAGCAGGTTTTACTTTCTGTGTCTGCTTGAGACCAGGATTCTATTTCTACCTGTTCTTATTGCTCCCAGACCTTCAAAAATCTGACTGGCATCTACACCATCATCTCTGGCTATTAGATTTTTGCATATAGCATTAGATCTCCAGTGTGTAAATCTTAATGGCCACTTTAAGCACTGCACTTAGGAATGCTGTGTGGAGATGTGGATAAGTATCTCCTTGTCACAGATAAGACACTGGCAACAGACCAGAGATACCATTTCAGTTCAATCTAGATTAGGGAATCAGTGAGTTTATTTGGGTTTCTTATAGGACTGTGGATGATGCAAATGGCAGCTGCAACACTAGAAAACCCCCAGCATAGAAGACCACTCAAGAAAGCTTCATCCTGGGAGCTCCACACACAACCTGACAACTTGCAGATAGCCTGATGTAACTGATTATGTAAACTTGGAAACGAATCTTCTGGATCTTTAAGTTTCAGGAACTTGAGCCTTGTAAGCTTTGTTTACTTCCTGAGTCTTATGCACCTCCCTCTCTCTTCCAGGAGGGGTTATTTCAATTAGGATAAAATGAAGCTACAACAAGTAGTGATTTCAGAGAAAGAGTAGTGTGTGTGTGTGTGTGTGTGTGTGTGTGTGTGTGTGTGTGTGTGTGTGTGTGTAATGGGGGACAGGTAGTCATGTGCATGTGGAGGTCCAAATATAATCTCAGGTGTTGGCCCTTGACTTTCACTTTTCTTGAAGTCAGTTCTCTTGTATTTTAGCACTCTGTGTACCCAGCTAACTGGTTGATGATCTTCTAGGGATTCTCTTGTCTCCAACTTTCATCTTCTTGTAGGAACATGGGGATTACAGAAATGAGCTAACACATCCGGGTTTTCTTTGTAGGTTCTGAGCATCCCAACTTAAGTTCTTCACACAAGATCTTCACCCACTGTAACATTTTCTCAGTCCAATATTTAATGATAAGTTTATGAATTGGTTCTCAGACTTTATAATTAGTTATTTTGCATTGATAAGATTAATGGGTTAAGAAATATATGCCCAAGGTACAAAGAACCCTATTAATATTTGACATAATTCTACCAAAGAAATATACAAAATATGTGTTGGGAACTCCTCACGAAGCACTTATAAGAAAAAAAAGTTGAGTGACAATGTTATGACAGATTTGAAAATATTTAGAAAAGTAACAAAGTTAAGAGGTCTACAAAGTAGTAGAAGCAAAATAGCTCTGCAAGTAAAAGTCCTTGGTGTAAGCATGGTAAGAATGAATCCCAATTTCCCACAGTTCTTTAAGAGATATTCTTGATAATTGGAGCCATTCTTGTAGGGCAGAAGTTGTCAAGCAGCAAATACAGATTCAGATACTATGACAAACTGAGTCATAACCTAAGTTAAACTCTACGACTAATAGAATATCTGCTATTATAATGGGTTCACTGATTAAGAATGCATGGGAAAATATGCTCTACGTCTTTAGCTACCTCTCCTATATATCAAAGTTCATTGCTCCTACGATGCAGACACAGTGCATTCATTCTTTCTATAAGAAGAATGACCTTCATGCCAGCTTCCAGTGCATTGCTCCCCATTTCCATCTGAACCCTTTATATACACATTTCCAGCAGCAGTTTGCTCATGAGCATTTAAGTAGCCAGAGGATCTTTCTAGAGCTCTTATCTTCTTCTGAGTGATTCGTTACCAAAATTGTCTTTCATAGTTCACTTAAGACAGTCTAAGCTTTTGCTAGCATGTTGGCTTTATAAATGCCTTCAGCCTATGTCCATTACCAAGTTCCAAAGAAAATTCCACATTTTGGGATACTCGTTATAGCAACACTCCCACTCCTGTTAACAATTTTCTGACTCAGTTTGTCTAGTGTTTGACATTCTTGAGGTTGGCTAAATTATAAAGATTAGAGAGATCAGAAATTTATTGTTTATATTTCTGAAGGCTGGAAAGTTCAAGGTTGAGGGACCCATATCTGGTAAATCCCTCTTATTGTATGGTCTCATTGTGGAAGGACAAGAAAACATATAAGAAAATAGGGTGATAGGTAAGAAAACAAGATTCATCCTTGAATTTCAGGAACACATTCCCATGATAACTAACCAACTCTTACAATAACAACATGAATGCATTCAGGAGAACCGAGCACATATGAAATAATTACCTCTAACAGGTTCAGCATTGGTGCTTTTTCAATTAAGGTTCAAACACATGTACTTTGACAGGGACATATTCAAACTGTAGCAGAGTTGTTAAAATAGTTTTTAATATCCTTTCTTGTGTCCATAGGATCAGTACTGAACTTTTATTTCATTTCAAATATAGATAATTTGCTTTTCATTTCTTTAGCTATCCTGCTGGTAAAACTTTCATAATTTTATTGATAATTCAAATGTGCAGCTTTTGGTTTATGGATTATTTCAAGTTTCCTTTCAATTATATATTTCTACTTTGTCTTTATTTTTATATTCTGTATTAATTCTGCCAAGTTCATCCTGCTTTCCCAGTTTCCTAAGGTGGAATCTTACACTAATGAGTATAGATTATTTTCCTTTACTGATGTATATTTAAAGCTGTAAATTCCTTTTGTGCATCATGCTTGGAATAACCTCCAAATTTTGATATTTCACTTATATTGAGTTCAAAATATTTTTAAAAATTTGTTGAGAGTTCTTTGAACTTTGTATTATTCAAAAGTGTGTTCCTCATAGTAGTTTTATTCATCTTTCTGCTCTTCTAATACTGCACTAATTACTCATGCTTTATTATTAAGTAGATTTCAAATAAAAATTATGTTTAATTTTAATTGTCAATTATTCTTGGACCAATATATAATTATTATATAATGTTCTCTTTGTCTGGATAATATTTCCATGTTCTGCATTCTGTTTTATTTGAAGTTAATATAGCCACTCCATCTTGAGAAATATTTTTGATCAATAGCTTATACCTTTACTCCTTTGAATATAAACCAATTGTTTAGAGTGTATTTCTTAAAGAAAAGATGATTTTTACATACTTTTTCCACCCTAATAATCCCATTTTTTTAGACTACAAAGATTAATTCTATATAAATTTAATGGCATATTTGAATAAATATTCATTATTTTTGAAAATTTTTGAATCATACTGTGTTTATTCTTTGATTTTCTTTCCTCATATATATCTGTTTTTTCTTGAATATTTTCATGATTCCATTTTATCTCCTTTTAAAAAATATCTTTATTATGAATAATTTATGCAATATATGAGAAAATCTTGTGAATGTTCCCATTTCCCTCCTCTCTGTCCCCTACCCACTGTGGTAATTCCTCTGTGAACATTTTGAATCTGTCCAGAGCATAGGGGGTATGAACTGCACCAGAGGTAGCCAGTTTTTCACTGTTTTTTTCCTTCCCCCATGTGTATTGTTGCTGAGAGGGGCAATGTCTCTGGATAGTGTCACCCACCATGGCTCTTACATTCTATCCACCCCCTCATCCACTCAGTTCCCTGAGTCATAGTGGGTGAGTTTTGAGTCTGCTTTGTTGTTAAGATCTTAAGTATCTCTGCAATTTTGCCCTGAGTTGTGATGGGTATTGTTGGTGCCTGTCTCCATTGACCTTTCATGAGTTATCAGACTTGCTATGGTGATTGGTCTCCTGCTTATCTCTTTCTTATAGGTTTCATTTGGGCCCTATGTGAAGGTCAGGAGTGGTTTGTCTCCTGCAAGGATGTCAGCCACCATCCAATGCTTGTTGGTGGAATTGGGTTGTTCTCAGCTCTGTCACTGCCTTCTGAAAAATACAAACAGAATCTCCATCGGAAAGTGTGATCAATATAGGATAAATGAGACAACATTGCTATTTTGGCTAGCTCCTAATGGGTGTAGCCTTTCTGTTGCTTTCTGGTAGTGGGAATTTCCCCTAGGAGCCTGAGATCTTGGTCCCCATGGGATTTTGCCATGGATCCCAGTTCCAATCAAGGGTTGCTTGTCACTAAGAGGGTCTCTTAGCTAATTATTAAGTCGTTGATTACTCTACTTGGTTTAGTGCCACTAATGCAGCGATGAACATTTCCTGACTTGCTGGTCTCTTCCATACTGCCGTGTGTTCAGCATTCTTGTGACAACTGTCTATATTGTATATCAGTGGTTTCTACTTTCTCCAAATATAATTGACCAATTCCCCCTGGTAGCTCATGAAATACTTTCCAATGCTACACATGCTACCATCTGGGAGCTGGTTCCCATTCTGTATCTAGCAGGATCTCTTGGTGTTGTTAGATGACACTTTGATTTCTTCAGCAATAGGGTCTTACCTTAGGCCTGGGGCATATATTCAAGAACTTTGACAGAAGTCTTTCACATTTTGGGGACATGGTGGGTCTCTTTGATTGACAACTCAGTGTGGGAGGGAACCAATAACTGGGACAGGGAGATGCAAGCCTGAACAATTATTCTTGAATTTAGGCTTTCTCTTCAGATCATATAAATCTTTCATTTTTTTTAATCTCCTATCTTAACCAGTGGAGTTTACTTAGTTTTCAAGCATGCACATTTAACCACTGAGCTACTGTGACAACCTGTAATATCAATAAAAATGGGAGGGTGAGATGATGCCTGACCCTAAAATATTTGCCTCTGGCTTGTAACTCCTAGGACCAGGAACTGGTTGCTACCCGCATTGAGCTGTGATCAGATAGATCTACAAGGTCCTCAAAACAAGATATGTTGCTGTCAAAGTACTTGACTACTCACTGGAGGTAAAAGATAAGACCCTATTGCTAAAGGCACCACAGGCTGATGACTCACAACATCCAGTCCTGACTGGAATCCTGAAGGAAGCCAGTTCCAGATTGTTAGCCTGAACAATGCTGGAGAAATGCAGAGGACGCTGCTAAATGGCAGCAACAGCATGACAAATGCCTGTGCAGTAGTGGCACTCAACCTGAATGGATAGTCCAGGGCTCTCTGATTGGCTAAGAGATCCACTCAGTGGCAAGGAATCCATAGCTGGAAATGGGATCCAAGCCGAACTTCTCTGGAGATCAAGAATCAGGACTCCAATGTGAAGCTTCCGCTAACCATGGGCCTAAAGAGAGGCTCCACACATTACAAACTTGCCAAATTGATATTGCTTATTCCATTTGACCTGATCATTTTTTTCTCTGCAAAGAATTTCATAATAATTTCATTACATTATGAGTGTATGAATAAGTTTCTTTTATGCTTTTTTCTGTGAGTCTGCCTTTTGGGAGTGATTGTGATCTCACACTAATCTGAAGAATCTATTTTTTTTTATCTTTCAGAAGGCAGCTGTGGGCATTATAATTCCACCAACAAGAGCAGAAATGATAGATGATTCCCTGGCAGGAGATGAACCACCCCTAGCACATCAGCTAGGGCCCAGGTGAAACCACAGAGGAATTGGTGAGATGAGCAAGAGTGCTCTTCCAGAGGGAGCCCTACAACCCCAGGCAGGATGAAGAAGTCAGACTCTGAGGATACTCAAAATGGTTGATTGCAGAAATCTAGAAGCTCCTGAGAATTCAATACTAATGTAGTCTTTAAACTCATCCACCATGACTCATGTCACCCCCACCAATGACTAACTGCTCCTCTCAGAACACATAACCCTCAATCCCCATGGAACATTCCAGCAATCTCACTGAAGAGAACTTAAAAGGAAATGGGGTTCATGGAGGAGGGAAAAGAAGGTACCAACACATGATTTGTGCGTACCAAATTTCTACTTAATAATAAAATTATTTTTAAAATGTGACTACCTTATGCCAGAGAAATTTAACAGTCTCAAGAAATGTTTACTTACACATGTACTATTTGCTTTGTTATATAAGTATGCAAACCCTCACATCAAAAGTAAAGCACACAAAAGACGGAAGTCATTCTAAAAGAAAATGTTAAAAAAATTCCCAGAAGACTATTTTTCATTTTTTTTGCTACAGGTAAACCTAAAAGATGTGATTTCTAATAAGAGAGTATATCATGTTGAGATGAAGGGAAATTTGAATGAGTAGTACCACAAAATTGTGACCTGAACAGGAAATCAAGTGACACTATTCCAAAGGTAATGAGATATAAACAGAAGGAAATAGTTGCACAGTGCACAAGGTGAAATTAATATTGGAGTAAAATGAGGTGGGACCAAAAATCATGAAATCACAAATTTTGTGTTATGCACAAAATGTCGACTGAAAAGAAAGATAACTGGCATATTTGAGGAAAAAAATCCCCAAACAAATAAAATTTAAAAATAATTGTGTAATAGTAGATTTATGAAATTAAAAATAACACCCATAAATCTAAAGGCATACTGTTCTCAAAAATTCATTAGAGAACCAATTTCATGACATTCTGGTAAAGTGATTGAATTTCCAGGATAAAGAAAGAATTCATCAGGTGTCCAAGAATTTGAAGAGGATAAGTCTGGCTGGGATCAAATGTCTCTGTGGAAAAAATGAAGTGCCAGAAGATACTAGAACAATGTTTACAGAATTCTAAGGGGAAAAGTATGTCTCCCAAGTATTATAACCAGCAAGATGCTATCCAACCACAAAATGGCTACATTGGCATACTTGATCTTCTGAAAACTCGAGCAGCAGGCCATCCTTCATCCTGCCTCAAAAAAAAAAAAAACATATTAGAGACAGATGAAGAAACTCTTGGAAAAGAACTACAGGGTGAGCATTAAGTCCATGCATTGGTAAAAAGTCCCCAAAGGCTTAGATATTTATTTGGTCAGTTAATTCTCACCTGGCGGTACTGTTTGGGAATGTGTACTCTCACTTTTGGAAGTAGGTCACTGTGTATGAGAATTTGGGAGATTTTAGCTCAACCCCATCTCCCCTATCCTTCTCTACCTCTGCTGTGAGGAGAGGACTACGTCTGCCATGAAACCATCTTCTTCGAGAATTCTCCATGATGGACAGTATCCCCTCATATTGTGACTCAAACTCTTCCTCTCTCAAGTTGTTTCTTGTCAAGTATTTGGAATTTATCAGTATGTAAGTAAAATATTTAAAAGAATCAACTCAATTACTAACATTTAGGTTTGTACACTATAGATTTGTTTTTTTTCTATTTTCATAGTTTGTATTATGACAATACTTAAAATGAATTTTTGTTAAAGATTAGTAATTCTTTAAAATATTCATAATTTAGTGATGAACACATGAAATATAAAACATTAGTGAAGTTCACTCAACATCTTGACTTTGGATATATCTGCTTATGTAGAAACTACTTGGGTACAATGATGGTAAGATTATTTAATCTTAAATTATTAAATAATAATTTAAATAATCTAAATTATTTAAGAGAAGACATAAACAAACAGTGAATGAATTACATGTGGTAAGCAAGGTTAGACATTTTCTAGAGGTCTAGAAATGTTTAATTTTTATATTTTTGTTTATTGTTTATTTTTATTATCTAAATCTTAATCTTAATTTACTGAATAATAACGGAAGCCTTAATTAATAGAATCTTTGTTTGGATCACAAACATTTAAGGTAACATATTGGTCATTTTGACTTCTGTCCACTAAAAGCTTGAATCTCTCATTGGATCATTGGACTTTTACATAAATTGTTTCATTGATTCCATGTTAAATTCAAAAGTATACCAATTCAATGATGCATTTTAAGATGTTAAGTAAGTTACCTTCAACTTTCATAGAAGTCTTACAAAAGTAGAATTCCAGAAATTTATTCTGTTATAGGCTCGAAAATGCTGACTGAACCTGGGAAGCACCTGTTGCTGTTGATGAACTCTGTCCATCTCTGCCTGTCATTGAGAGAGCCCAGCCAGTGCCCAGGAAAGGTACTGACCAAAACCACAATGGCTACATAAACAGATTCCTTATGTGGAAAAACATTTCCATCACCTAATTGACAGTTTGAGATTTTAGTTCCCATAATATTTCCCTACTCTAAAGTTGATTTAGCTAGACACTTGTCAACTATGATTATGTTATTTCCTCATTGAATTATTACATTACTTAGAAGCAATGGACAACAGTGGTACTATGGTATTGATTTTTGCTGCAATCATGAAGTCCTTACTTAGAGACAATAAAGTCCTTAGGCAGCATGGCTCCTTGGTTGGATTGGCAGTTCAAGGAGCAATTGATACAACAGGTATCACCCATCTCTCTCTGTACTCTGCCAAACACAGCTGATCAAATAAGTGTAAGACTTTTCCTTCTAGTTGGAATGCAGCCATTTCAAGCTTTCAAGGGACATGTTTTTGGTTGTATCCTCAGAAAAAAGCATAACATTTGGTGAAAGAAGAAAATATTTCTATGTGGTTGGTCCTCTCAACCCCTGAAAACAATTCTCATTTGTTATTTTTCAATAGTGATTAATTTACTTATTTGAAAATAGTTTGTCACAAAACAATGCAATTCAGGAAATTACTAAAATATGTTAAGTAAAATATCAGAATTATGCCTGGCTCATATGTTTAACAGCTCAAAGCTGAGTATTCTAGCTACTAATTTATGAAGTGCTAATATAAAGATAATCACCCCTAAATATGCCTAATTTCATCCCTGAACTAAAAAAAAAACCTATAAACTATGCAGTACTTTAATTTATTAATGGTTACTGAAGGAATGCCAAAATTCATTGTCTCTGTGAGATTAAGTTTCTGTGATAATTAATGTGAAGAGCTAATATAGAATCAATGTTGACACATGAATTAGTTTTCATATAATCATTTTCAGCAAAATCTTGGGTGTAGAAGTTGTGTTGATTCCCTTTCTCTGTGTATATGTTTCTTGCTCCCTGGGTAACAACTTCCTAAAATCTTAGTTTTTAACACCAGAAATTTATAGTTTAAAATTTTGGAGTTCAGACACCTAAATAAGCATCACTTGACCAGCGATCAAGGGACAGCTACCGGTGTTCCTTGGCTGGTGGCACCATCAATCCTCTTATTCTCAGTGTTCATGTTCCCTCTCTGCTTCTGTGAGTCTCTCTGACGTCCTCTTAAAAGATACACATAATTGTACTCAGGGCCCATCAGAATAATGATGGAAAATCTTTCATTTCCAGATCTTAAATGTAATTACATATGCAATGCTTTCTTATTGTTTTCCCACATAAGGTAGCTGTCACATGTTCAAGAAACAAATCTTGGATATTTTTGTAATATAATTCTTGGCTTACTAAGCATTGATTAATTCATTTGCTTATCCAGGTATACATCAAGCACAAAATAGGAGGATTGCCTATTGTCCATTAAGTAACCTTCCACCCATGAGTATGCAAACAATATTAAATTAAACCATGGGTCAAAAAAAACATAAACAAAAAATATTAAAGTAAGATGGGTATCTAACGGGAGGGAGGAGAGGAATTGGAGGGGATATCAAAATGCATAGTAGACATGTATAACATTGTTAAAACCAGAAACATCATAATCAACACATAATTGAAAGCTGACATAAAGCTACCTTTTAATTATTAGGATCATACCCCAGACCTACCGTGGAGGATCCACAGGGAACCTTGCAGAGAGTGGTGGGATAAGCAAGAGTCCTATAACCACAGCCAGTCAGTCAACCCAGGATAAGCCAGCGAGACAGATGCCAATGATTTTCAACACAACCTAAAGCAGAAATACAGAGACACCTAAGACCTCAACAATAAAGCAGCCTTAATACTCACCCACCTGACTCAGGGAACTGAGCAGAAGAGGGGGCAGAAAGAAGAGCCATGGTGGGGGAGAATATCCAAAGACATTGCCCTCCTCAGTCACAACATACAAAGGAGGGTGGAACCAGGTTGACTCCTAGGCTCTCCATAACCCCGTACCCCATGGACTGATCCAGACTGCCCAGGGAGGAGGATATCCAGCTGACTGGGGACAGGGAAGAGGGAATTCGGGAAACTGAGGACACCAACACATTATTTGCTCATCTAAATATGGATAATAAAGATATAATTTATAAAAAAATATTAGGATCATATACTACACTACATAGAACCTTCTTTGAAGTTCTCTTCTAGGCTTTATGTTTTTTCAAGCTGCATCAATAACCATGTGATGAGCACTACCATAAAGCTGATGACATCAACTTCAGTAGGACGGCTTAGTTTCCCTGTAATTAATACAAATCTCCAGGAGACATGTACAGCTTGGTTAGTGCTGCACAAGTACATAAGAGAGCAGTGTTCTTCATTTAATCCTGTTCACTGGCAATCTCTCCATCATTCACTTTTAATTAAAAGATTAGTAGAGAGTTTAGTGGGAAAAAGAGGCAGTTCCTGTCTTCTGTGGATTCAGGTGGTAGGTCTATTGAGAGAGAGACTTGGACAAAATACAGAAGTCATCTTTTCATACATGTGGCTCTTTTCTTGACTTGTGAGGTTTCAAGTTATGAGTCAGTTACAAAAATACATGAGAACAGCTTCATATATAATGCTTTCAGTTAGGTAGACTATTAGATATTTTTCCTCGTGGATAGTTGGGATCTTTTTGGTATATTTACAGAAATGCCAAATTCTTTCATCAAGTGTGTGATGTTTTATCACGTGTGAGTGTGTGTGTGTGTGTGTGTGTGTGTGTGTGTGTGTGTGTGTGTAGATATGTGTGTGTGCATGTTGGGTCTCACCCTCCATCACTTTCCACCTTATTATTTGTGACAGGGTCTCTTGCTGATCCTTGAACTCACTGATATAGCTAAACTATCAAATCAGTGAGTCCCGGGAATCTTCCTGACCATCTTACCTGCACAGACTTACTTTCACCCAGCACCAAGACTAGCATTTCATGTGGGAATTTTTGATCTGACCCCAACCCCTTTGTCACTGAGCCATTTCCCACACATCAATGTCAGGTCCTTGATTGCATGTTTACACTTTGAATTTCAAAGTCAAAGTGAGAATTGTTCATGCCATTCTAGAGCATATATAGTACTTTTCAACACTCCCTGGTCTCTTTCACTGATGATTGATCACAGTTTGCATTACCAGGTGTGCTGGTCCTTTTAGGTGTCAGCTTGACTAGTCTATGGTATATAGGCATTTGGTCAAAACTTTAGGCTTTATAAAGTTAATTATTAAATGATATTAACATTTAAATCCGTATTATTGTGATCAAGCATTAATGCCCCTCTGTTATGTGCAGGAACTGTGGCAATTCATTGAAAGCCTTAAAAGAAATATTGCCTAGCTCTGAACAAGAGAGAATTCTGCTAGCAGATATCACAGCTGATTTCAGCATCCCCTTTTTCTTGTGTCTCCAGCCTGCCAAACTATACTATAGACCTTGGACTTGCTAGTCCCCACAAGCATGTGAATTAATTCATAAGTTCTCTCTCTCTCTTCCTGTCTTTTATGCTTACTTATACTTCTATGTGTGAACAGTTCCTGTGGTTGGTGTATTATGTGGTGAATGCATTCAGAGGCCAGAGTTTGATTTTGGCTTTCTCTCTTGTTCATTTTCATACTTCCTTGAGACACAGGCATTCCCTCAACCCAGAGAAGCTTCTGCTATCTGTCAACAATGCCCAGTCTCAGCACCCCTCCACCTCCTGGAGGAATGGGATGCCCTCATTCTTAATCAGCAAGCATTCTTAACCACTGAGAAATCTCCCCAGCCTTACACAAACACTTTTAAATTAGTCTATCTATGTACCTAATGCCCAACACTCTTGTTTCTCTGAATAACACACCAGTCCAAAAGCAGTAGTCCTATAAATATCAGTGATGCTAAGTGGTGCTTGCATCCAAAACTGTCCTGTAGCGACTATTTCTCCTGCTCTCATAGGAGTGTATAGTTGTTATAAATCATGGGAGAGATCCTCTAATCCCTTTGTATTCATTAATAGTTTAGTGTGGATTAATTTGTCATAATGTTGGATCAAGACGTTAGACAGGAGGACTGGCTAAATTAGCAGTAAGTGGGAAAGGTTAGGCATATCAGCAGTTTAGAATGAAGATGAGGACCTCTTGTGAAGGCAGAATCCAGGCCATGGGCAGGGGATTGGTGGGAAGAAAGCTCTCTCGTTTCCTGATCTGCTCCAGGTATTCCTGTTGGATAGTGGAATGGGATTGGGAAAATTTCAGAAGACTTTGCCAGAAGCATATTTTGTAAAACAAGTTGTGAAGACTATGAAAACGTTGACATTTGAAGTGGGCATGGTGGCGCATGCCTTTAATCCCAGCACTGGGGAGGCAAAGGTAAGAGAATGGAGGGTACTCTGAGATTACATAGAGAAATCCAAGTCAGCCTGGGCTAAAGTGAGAACCTACCTCAAAAAAAAAATCTAAGAGACTTTAGGTGCCGTTAGTCATGTTATTGACAGCCTAATATTTTTCTGTGAAACAAAAATCCAAATTTAATAATATTGAATCCCATAAAGACAAAATGACTTAATAGTTTAAATAATGTAGATTATGGCTATTTATTATGAAGCATGTTCAACAAATAAATGCATAATATTTTTATATTTATATTTTCAAGTATGGGCCTCAATATATTCTTTTCCATCCTCTGAGCTATCATCAAAATATAGAGAAGGGAAAGATTATGGCATGCAATTTTGACAATAAAACAGTCATTTAGGACTTATTTGTTGATTCCTGTAGCATTTAGATTGCAGCTATACTGTTTTGACTTTGAAACTTCACTTGACTTTTATATATCACTTTATCTGAAACTTGAAAATAACATCACTCTTTGCCTAATTCATACCCTCAGAAATTTATTGAAGGATATCACTAGAATTTCTAATTTTTCCACTTGATCTCTGCCTATATCAAGTCCTTAATAGCAAAATAGCAATGAAATTCCAACTGAATATTAATATAATTTTATGTAGGTATTAAATATCACTCTTTTAGCCTGAATATTACTTTCAGAGAGAACATTTCGTTGGAATGATTTACTCTCAATAGTAACTTTCAGAATTCAATCTATGTAGCAAATGATTAACATGTGCTAACCGGGGAACCATTTTAGGGCAATATTTACACTTGGCTAAACAAACAGATCTTTGCAGAGCATATCGAGCTGTGTGCTGCCTGGCATTTTCTTCTGAGATCTGATCACTGTACCATCATTAAGTGCACGTCTGTCTTAAAGGGCAGAGAAGGCTGCTGGCCTGGAGCCAGGTTGGCAGCCTCCACCATGGTGTAGTTGGTTTGGTTCCTGCACAGAGACAGGGATTAAGATAGAATTATAGGAAATCCTATTGAATAGCGACCTACTGGATGAGGACAGGGAGCATTCATTTCAGCCTCTCGATTCCTTCAACATAACCTTTTAAAATACTAGGTTACAGTGTGTTCATTTCACTTGTGATTCTGATATAAGACACTAATGGAAATGACATTTGAAAAGGGAATGACTTATGAATATAAATGGACACTGACACATCCAAAAAGTACTTTTCCATGTGGCCCTCCAACCTGATGACAATTTCCAGGTTGGGAATGGAGATGAGAAAGTGATAGTGTTTAAACTGTATCTCTTGGAGAATAAGGAGTTCTGAAATATTGACTTTTTAAAGGATAAAATATTAACTCAAAGGGCAATGATACAAGTATCATTTTTGGGTGTGGTTTTAATCTGGAGATGGAGGTTTGAAAGCCATCATTGTTTTACTTGGCCGGTTGGCATGGGGAAGTAAATCCCTTCAGCTCACACACCAAGTGCTGAGTCTGCATATGAAGAGTTCTTCCAAAAGCATCACGTGTGGAAAGCTTGGTCTCCAGCTGGTGCCACCATTGAGAAGTGATTCGATCTTGGGGGCTCCTCTAGCCTAATCAATAGATAAATCTCTTGATGGCTTCATAACATGCCATTATTGGGAAGTGTTTCTAATTGGAGTAAATTACTAAGGAGATTTCATTTAAAAAAAAGGGAAAAGAAAACTATGTCATGTGAGTGACCCTCATGCTTTCTCCGCTTCTTGGAGCACCTGACTCTTCCACTTCCACAATAATGCTCTGCATCTCCACAGCCCAGACACAACAGCACCAGAAGACCAACGACTGAAAGCTCTGAAACTACCAGCCCAAATCAGCTTTTCTTCCATGAGACTGTATCTCTCAGGAGTTTGTCACAGTGATAAAGTTCTGACTAACATACTATGCATTCTGGACAGTCACAGATGAGGGGCGTCTGAGCTGCTGTTAGCACTAACGTACTGCATGTGCACGACTGCAGAACTGTCCAGTCTCTTCTACTCACATCTGTCCCACCCTACACAATCTTGAAAGCCCGTAGGCTCATGGGGCAGGAGAAGATGTAGGGGCTTAGGTAGATGTGAGTCTTTGGACATCATAGCTAGTCGATGATGGAGCCAGGAGGTCAAATAAGCACATCCAAATCTATTCTAATTCATATGTCATCTAGAAGTACAATCTGTCAACCAAATATCTGTAGCTATACTGAACTCAATGATTGTCAAGGAATGAAAAAGAATGATGAGAAAGGAGGGCAACAAAGGCAAAGAATAGGGAAAAAAGCAAAAAGTAAAGGTTTTGACAGAAATACATTTGTTGCCATAAAATGAAAGTAACGCTTTAGATTCCAAGATGTGTGGCATGCATTCAAATTCCCATCAACATCCAGGAATGTAGTCTTGGTGCCTTGGGAAGAGTGGGGAAAGGAAGTTACTGACCATTAAAATGAAAAAGTCAAAATGATGCTTGCTCAGCTGAGCTTCCTATTTTAAGCCAAATTTTGGAAGCCATAGCCAGTGAAAGTATCCAAAATAGGTTTCAGAAGTTGGTGTTTGAAAGAGGTTTGAAATGAGAGTGGACAGACAAACAGAAGCCATGATTCTATGGGTCTGGTTATCCATGTGACAAGAAGAATAGCTTTGCTTCCAGGGGAGATGGCCACTTCTAGTTCAGGAACAATGTCTCAGATTCCTAGTCCAGGTGTTTCTATTCTTGGACATGCCTCATTCTTTTAGCTGTGAGTGAAGAAATAAACTATAGAAATGTAGTGTTGAATCAGAATTGAGCTTTTAAAAGAATATATGTCTCTATCACTTTAGCCATAGCTACTGATTACTTAATGCAGAATGAATTAAGACTTGGCCATGAAGAACTTTTTTATTTTTCCACTCCTAAACTACCTCATTTCTTCCTCTCTTTGCATCACTGATATATGCATGTGGCCATGGAAAATGTAAGAACAGAAGAGCTTGCAAACTTAAAGTTTCACTCTATTTATTGATTATTTATTTCAGTATTAATAAGTCATTTATAATATAAAAAGCTAAATCGATTTAATTTCTGAAATAATAACTTGTGAGAGTCTATGTAAGAACCATGTAGCATGTCAATCAAAGGATTGTACAAAAAAACAAAATCTTACATTAAAAATGCGACCATGGGCTGGAGAGATGGGTCAGAGGTTAAGGTACTTGCCTCCAGTGCCTAAGGCCCCCGGTTCAATTCCCCAGGACCCATATAAACCAGACCCACAAGGTGGTGGCCCTGGTTCTCTCTCTCTCTCTCTCTCTCTCTCTCTCTCTCTCTCTCTCTGCTGGAAAATGAATAAATAAAATATTTTAAAAATGCGACCATTTCCAACAAAAAGTAGTTTTTCTTCATTCATATATTATATATTCATATGCATGCTTATAAAATCATGTATAAGCATGCATGTTTATATAATCACTTATGTGAATATATAAAATTTATTATAGCTTGCTATTTTAAAATTTTTATTTATTTATGTAAGAGAGAGGTAAAGAGAGGTAAAGGTAGTGGGGGATCAAACCTGGGTTCTTAGGCTGTGCAGACAAGCACCTTAACCACCGAGCCATCCACCAGCCTCAAGTTCTTATTTTTTAATGATATAAACAGAAATTATATTTTTACCATTCATCTATACTCTCCAGTAAATTGAAATATTACTGAAAACTATATATAGTTATATATAGACATATATAAAGTTTTATATATATATATATATATATATATATAACTATATACTCTACACAGAGGTCTAGAATGAACTTAGTTTTGCAGTATGAATGTGTATAACTACTCCTTTCTTGAGGATAATTGTATGCCTAAAAAGAAGTTAATACCTCTTCTAACTTAATCCAAGACTGATAAATACCTTGAATCCAGGAGACAGAACACTTTGGAGATATGCCTGATTGTCAGTCCCAGGGGCCCAGGAAAAAGACGCCAGGGCTTCCTACTTAAGTGCCATCTGAATAGGGTTTTCACTTCTTCTTGAGCATACACTCTGAGATGTGAGACACAGTCGAGCCTTTGCTAGGAATCCAGCTGAGGAACTCTGCTAGCAGAGACAAGCAATGTACAGTGGGGTTATACAGACACACACAGAATAAGGGTAGAGTGGTAGACGATGTGTTATAACAGAGAACTGCAGGATGGCAATCATACCCATTAAGTGAGGTTTCCAAGAAATCTTTAAAGGCATGCCCAGGGGATAAAAAGCCAGACTTTAGAACTGACCTTTCAGAGGCCATTAACATTAGATTACAGATACCAGTAAGGTACACTGTGCTCTTTGCCTCCCTTCCTCCTTCTCCTGGAGCACAATGAGAGGTCAGAAAGCTAAAGAGCTAAGAGAAAAATAGTGATACACCCAATTTATATCTACGGTTATCTACAACTATATCAACTAAGTATATGCACCCACAAGTTCTAGCCCTCTTAGACACAGTAGAATTTCTATTTTGCTGAAATTTATAATCGTCCTTTACCTGTAACCTTTCAAATTTGAAATTAAGGAGAATTATTTCCAGTGCAATGAGAAAATTGATGTGTAAATAAGCTTTGCTACTGTGTATTTATACCTTTTTGATAAATAAGAGATTTAAACTAGTTTTCCATGTATACTATGCCTAATGAACTGGCCATAGTACTAGTTAATAGATATAATTTATAAGTTACTGACATACAATGTTTAGTGGATTTTTCATTTGATCATAATGACTATTTACATTTTAAAAGGTGGTAAAATAATTTTTAAATCATCTTTCATTAACCTCAATGAATCAAGGAGATATGAATTCTACAATTTGGCGATGGACATGACTAATAGAGGAAGTCCAAGAAAATAAAAAATTTAAATACTTACAATCATCTTCACACTGTGCAGCTCCTCAAAAACGGATTCTCAGAAAATTTTGAGGAACACATAATTCTTGGAATGAAGAATAAAATATGTATGTTGATACCAATGCATAATGTAAGGCTTATATTTTTCAGTAACAACTATGGCATTGAACTCAAACTCAATTATTTACTAATTATTTCTTTCTAGAAGAAAATATAATGTGGATTATATTTTTACAGATATTTATCTATTTTTTTCTAGTAAAATATTTTGCTAAACACAAAATGAACTGTCTGAAGTGTCTTCATCTGCCTGCTTTGCTTTATTTAAGTCAAAGATGTCACTTAGAAGGTTATCTATTCTCTTTCCTGCAGGGAAGCATATGGTCATGAAGACCTTGACAGGAAATTGCCCTTACTTACCACTTTACCTCATTATCTTCCATCTTTTTAGGTTCTTTTGCCTCCGCACAATGTGTGAACAGTACTTCTGGAATCTCATTTTAGCAGCCTGTCCACTATATGCAATAAGACGGCTAGCTGTTTAGGCCTTCAGAAGAAATATTATCAGAGAGGAACTGACTGTGGATGGCTGGGGATCACCAGCAGGAGGTAACAACACATCTGGGACTGATAAGCAGTGAGCAGTCCCTGGTGTTCTGCAAATCTAACTGTCAAGAGGCATTCCTCACTGCTTTGCAGGTGACAGACCCATAGGAGATGCATGGTGTGAAATAGCCATCCTCATTCACACTGGGGCTATCTTTCAGGAATGATATCAGTGTTAATGCCATAGAGGAAAGCCAAAGAACAGGAGAAAACAAACCTATCCTGTAGAGAGTCATAGAATATTTTCCTATTTTGGTTCCACGCATATTTCCTTCCAGTGCTTCTTTTAAATAAATTGGTGAGTTTCAATGTCCAAATTCTTAGATGGAATGTTAGGAGATACACTTTGCAGCTCGACTTTGCTAACAAATGTAACAATATTGAGAAATGCCATGAGATAAAAACCTTCCTGGGTTTTCCTCGTGCCCTTTTATTTAATTCTGATATCACTGCTTAAGAGTTTGGACATCCATCTGGAGATATGGGTCAGTGGGTAGAATGCCTGCTTATCATGAACAAATCCCCATCTGAATTCCCAACTCCACATTCACTGGGCATGGTGGTACATATCTGTAATTCAGGCGAAGGGGCAATGGAAGTGAGAGAATCAGAAGTTCAACGTCATCTTTGACTACATAGAGAGTTTGAAGGCAGCATTAGCTACAGAGAGTCTATTAAAAAATAGAAAAAAAGAGGTGTGTCTATGAATAATCAAAAAAGAGTCTCATTCAAGCAAGTTAAAGGAAGGGACTCTATTATGGACATCTCACTGTGCCAAATTCAAAATAACTTGTGATATGTTGGTTGCTGGATACTGAGAGTTCATGCTGGCACTGAGCTGGAAACCTCCACCCTATTGGTTAGCTGTCATAATGCTGGAAAGTGCTATGCAGGCTAGAAAAGGAGACAAAAGTCATCAACAAGGTTAACCAGCAGTTAAAACTGCAAGATGGACAACTGGCCTGCCATGCAGGATGAACCCACAGGCGCAGTGTGGCAGAACTGTTTATAGGGGTAACCAACCACTCTTTGATTGGCTTTGAGGGCCACTCCATGGGAGAGAACTCATGCATGGTACTGAAAACTAATCAAACGTCTATGGCTTGGAAGATCTTGGACACTAGGGAGGAAGCTGGTCCTGTTCTTTGGCTAAATGAATGCCTTGTTCTCATTGATGATGCTCTCTCTTGACCACAGAAACTTCTTTTTGCAGGTGACAGTGACTACTGGGAAGATTCAAACTCATCCAAGTGTGGTGGATCAGCAGTAAATGTGACATCTCTGTCACACAAATCAGGGCTCTGGGAATAATACTACAGCAGAGGTGGCAAAAATCACATTAGAGCCAGAGAATGGGAAGGACTGTTTTGGAATGTTGTATTCCAGGCACATGGATGCTATTGCATTTTTAATCTCACAGCATCTGTTGTTACCTGTACAATATTAGGCTCATGACATATAGTCATGGGTGAAAAAAGGAGGTGAAAATATAGTTAAGAAGACATCCAAATAATAGACTGATTGGAGGAAGAGGTTCAGTAGAAGGGTTATGGTGGAGTGAGGTTCAGAGAAAATAATGGGAGTGGGCTATGATTAAATCATTATATAGATAAAAGTATCAATAAAGAGTTAAAATAATTAACTTGTGAAAACAATTAAAGTTCGAGTCTACACACAGGTTCATTGTATGAGTAGAAATTTCCCTAGTAAACAAAGAGAAATGACAGATTAGTACAAACAAAGATGATAAAGTGAAAGATGAAGGAATCACAGAGATGGCTAAGCAGAGGTCAGTTATATGTAATGGAAGCCACCTGGAAAATTAAGCTCATATTTTAGATTACAGCTTGATTCTGACTGCAACGTAAGAAGCTTCATGGAATAACTTAAATTCTCAATTAATAAACATGTCTCTCTGCACAGCCCTTTTCTCCATGATTAGCATAGCTAACTGCACTCATTAAATTCACTTGAATACACAAGAACATTAATATTCTAATAAAATTAGATTATATAATAACCTTGTTAACAAACCTACAATATAGAGAATTCATTTACATATCATAACTTTCTTCTCTCTCTCACTCTCTCTCTCTGTGTGTCATAGACTGTATGGTTTTCTTTCATGTGTTGGCACAAAAACTATATCTGGCTTGAAAAATGGCAAAATCTCTTTAGGTAGAATCCACATATGTCACTACTTACACATCACTTATTATTCCAACTTCCAGAAGCAATCAAATCACAATGCTTACACCAACCTGTTCATTGGTTTCAAAACACCCAAAAAATGTGACAAGGTTTTAACAGTGATACCATTGTATAGGAAGTTTTTCCATGAAAATCAAACTAAGTTATTTTTCCCAAAAAAACGTTTCCCAAAGAAAGCAGTTTTACTATATTGTGGAATTGTGGGGGAATTTTCCATGAAAGATGCTAAAGTCCAAGTAGAATTTCAAAGTCATATTACAGTATATTATTCATCAAAATTTGTGTGTTTTAAATTTCCATTTGAAAAGAAAGTCAAAACTTTTTTTTCTCGTGTATGTGTGTGGGGGGGGGTGCACACTTGTGTATGTGTGTGGACATGCATGTGTATGGGTGTGTGTATACACAAGTATGTACTTGTGTATGTGTGTGGACATGCATATGTATGGGTGTGTGCACACGCAGGTATGTACATGGAGTCCAGAGGTTGACATTGGGTGTCTTCCTCAATCACTCTCCTCTTTATCTCACCGAGGCAGGATCTCTCACTTGAACCTGATGTCTTTGATTCATTGAGTCTGCCTAGCCAGATTGCCCTGAAGGAATTAGTCTCCAACTCCTCCCTGGCATTTACATGAGTACTGTGGATACGCTGGACCTCACATATGTCAGGCAAACACTTTATGCACTGAACTATCTCAACAACACAACATTCATTTCTAAACATTAGAATACATAAATATAAAACCATAAACCATCAATATATAACCTCTGCACTTGCTGACCTCCAGCTGGAGGGAATATTCATGAGGTCCCAAAGGCACCTCTAAGTAAAAGAAAATGCCACACAAGGCTATTGAGACTTTAAATCAGGATTAATATATGAAATTTTGACTCTCTTTTTTTGTCACATGCTGTTTAACTTCATGAAAATCTGGATTCTGAGATGAGGTTGGAATCCCCTGATCTCAGACATGAGGAACATTTACACTAAATGTTTCCCAAAAACCGTTTGAGAGAGGCTTGACCACTTGCCTATGTCACAAGGAAAGGGGGAATGTAAAACAGTATATAAGAAGTTTTGGTTCTAAATATGTTTTTTTCTCTTGCCTTTGATTACTTAAAAGGTCTATAGAGTTTCAATATTTTTTGCTAGAATATATTTGCTATGAAAGGAGTATAAGCCCCTTAAGTCAGCACACAGATTTGCCCAATACTCATAGCTAGCTAGAATCTTATACTTTAGAAAAGAGTGAGCAGGTATACCTAATTTGTTACCTGATGTTATGAATGCAATTCATATTCAACTCTTTTTAAAAAGTTGATAATTTATTTGTTTGCTTTTGTTGATTTGCTCATGATGCTTCATTCTTAATTCCTAAGTAAAAGTTTATTAACTCCAATTTATATTACTGGAATCTGTTATTTGTAAACAATGACATTTTGACATAGACTGCTGGGTATCTTATCTAAGTTTTATTTAATAGTCATGGGTAACAAGAATGAAGAGACATAAAATTTCTTTATGTTATTCAAAGTAGCCCTAAATGATGCATATCAGATTAATTCCTGTAGATTTCTATTTCAATATTAGGTTTATTTCTAGTCCAGTTTAGACAAGAAGATGAGTAAAGCCACTAACATGTACATGGGTACATAATATGTTTTTGATTTTTAATTTTATTTTATATGTAACAGGTTATAGTCCATCCCCTCATCCTGGCCCATGAAACTCTGGGGCCCTCCCCCATATCATGATATACACTGTGGGGTCATCAAGGCCTCAGTCCCTGTGGGTGGTGGGGGAGACCATGTCTCAAGATATTCCTACCCACTCTGTGGCTCTTAGAATAATCCATCCCTTCTTCAACAACATTCCCTGAGCCATGGCAAGCCTGTTGGCAGTCTGAATTATAGTTGAGTTCTCTGTAGCCTCTGGATTTCTATTTTGATATTTTGCTTGATCACTATGCCTGACACCATCACCCTAGAGCTGGTTCTCGGGCTAGCAGTAAGAGCAGTATTCATATTACCGCTTCCTGTGCAATCTCTCCTGAGCTCTGGCATAGATATATTTTAATGTGATATTAAATTGTTAGAAGCAGGCTTCTAGGTTTTCAGCTTTAAAACAATAGGGTTTGCTCATGTTTGTCGCAATGGTAAACAGGAGGGCGCTTTATGGAATAGGGGTGGATTAGGAGGTTTATGAGGTTTTCCTTAGGGGAAATGACCAGTCCATAGTTTGCTAATAGAGTAAGGTTTATAAATATTAAAAATTATTCATAAAAATGTCAGAATTCACCTGTGTTTCTTAAATTGCCTTATGGACTTCATTAAAAGATCAAAAATTTATATGGGTTTTGGAACCTATATCTTTGACAAATTGCTTGATTAGGGTTTGTTCGCAGAACACAAGGCTGTTAAAGGATTTTTACATATTGTAATGACTGTCAGATGTTTAGAATACAGTATAAATGATTTATATTCTCCAAGTGATGAGAGGTTAAGAATGAGAATTGATGTAGAAAGATTACAAATCAGAAGAGGGTCTATCATCTGATGACAAAAGTCATTGTTATTTGTCCCATACTCTAGTTTGGGTCCTCCAGTGCATAAATAGCATCCTGCCTCAGAGGAGATTACATAAGAGAGTAATCATTACTATGAGTTAGTTGTCTTTATGTTAGGTAGTGATCTTTTTAAGATTTCAATTTGAGCTCTACTGGAGACTCATTACATAAGACAGGGTCATCTCCCTGGCTTTTCTTACCCCAGACAACTAACCCACTGGGAGATAAGGAACACTAGGTCCCAGAGGGGATAATACCATCCTTTAGCTAGACCTGTGTCTCCTTTTCTGTCCCCAAGACCACTCAAACAATGAGACAAAGCCATAGAATAGACATTCTTTCTGTTCTTGGTGTATATACAATATAGAGTTTTAGGGTCAAGGGATCAAAAGTATCAAGACACTGCACACTATTTAAGAATGGATTTGTTTGGGAGATTGGGATATTAAGTAGAGAGTAAATGAGACCCATTATCCCTTGCTCACTCCCTAGAAGCCTCAAGCAACTTAGGAAATTCTTGAAAATTAAAAGGTTCTGTGGGTTGTGATGGAACATGCCAGCAAGGAATTGCTTAAGGAGCGGAATAAGAAAAATCAGGAGATTTGAGACCAGTCTGCCTCCAGACACTGACAACAATGACCCTTTTAATTCCTGAGACTAGCAAATTAACTTTTGGGAATTTCCTGATTGTGTATACCCCTTACTATCTTGGGCCCATTGCCCTCCAAGAGAAATTTTTGGCTAACTGATAATTACCCCCAGATAACCAGCTACTTTCCTAAATGGTCCTTCATAGAACAAAGACTCTCTAGGGCTGCCCATACAGAAGCCACTCTTGATGAGAGAAGTGAATTTTCTCCCATTCTCCAGGTAGTATTGCTCAACTAAAAGAAACCTCTACTCTCACCAGGGCACTAGGACTAAATGACAATCAGAGAGTTCATATCTGTACTGATTTGAAATATGCCATCTTAGCCCCCATGCTTTAAAAAGAGGGAAAAATGTGAGCCCTTTCACAGAAATGTACATTACCACCCACCAGGAGGTTCCTGTCAGAGATAAGATAGCCCATGGAGGAGGATATCCAGCCGATTGGGGATGGGGAAGGGGGGCATTGGGGAACTGGGGATAATAACTCATTTTTTGCCCATTAAATAATGTAACTCATTATGGACAAAAAAAGATAGCAGCTCTTACCCAAGGCTAATCAATAGTAAAGGTCTATGGATACCAAGATACCAAGACTGGCTAAGAAGATGGTTCAGCACTTATAAAAGTATTTGCTTGCAGATATGCCAAGACTTTATTCTGCTTTGTTTTCACCATGAGAACCATTACCAGGTGTTTTAAATTTGTTCATGAACATCACCAGACAAATTGAGTAAGATACAAAACAATGTCAAGGCTTTATACCATCTTTTAATGAGCTCTGTGTTGCTAAGAGGAAGGAAACAGATATGCCCTAAATTTCCATATTGTTTTCTAGGTGCTCAGTAACCAGACATAACAGCCAAAGCTAAGGATGGTATCAAGGGTTAAAGGGCAGCCAGTATATTGGTTCTGTTACCCAGGTCAAGTATGTCTTAGGAAACAAGAGGACACTTCTACAGGGTCCAAGAGCTCTATAAGTAACCGGGTTCCTTGATCAGATTACAGAGGCCCAGAGGTGAGGCTCTAGACAATGTGTAGTCTAAAAGGACAGAACAGAGAGGAAGCTCCCCAGTGCTTCCTTGGGAAGTCACATGGTCACATGACTCATCCTAACAGATGGCACACATGCTGAGAGCCATAGAGCTCCTCCCTGGCCCCTAATCTTCTCTCCTAAAGAATGAAAATAAGACCTTAAAATATATAGTCAAATGTTGGCCACCTGCTTGTTCTTAAGCATTTAGCAGAAAGACACACACTTCCCTGGAGTAAAATATGCCTTTAGACAACAAAGCCCAGGGAATTTCCACAGTCTAAATGATGAAAAGAACAACTGTATAAGAGAGTGTGGCATTAGATGTGCTCACAGTGACTCCAAGAGACATGTGTACCATTGGTAAGATTAAACATGAGTGTGTGTGTGTGTGTGTGTGTGTGTGTGTGTGTGTGTGTGTACTGGTTTTATTCTTTCTCCCCAACAGTTTTATCCAGGACTATCTTCCTATACTCTTTCCAGTGTGTCACTGGGGTCTCTTGATAGGCTCTCTGGAGAGGTCTCTGAACTGCCACACTTGATGACCCCAGTCACCTCCAAGAAGCCAGATGGGTCATCCTCCAGATTCTCTAAAGGCAGTTAGGATTCCTTTTTCAATGGGGGTAAATGAGGCACTTCAGGGGTAACAAGTCTCCAATAGTAAAAGCAAGGAAATGTCTTTGAGCTTATGGGGGGGAGGGGTAGAGAATCTAGTCATTCCACTTTCCTCCAGGTCAGAAAGATCAGAAAGGAGATTCTGGCTTTTTTCATATCTCCTAAACCTCACCAGAGAAGGTGAATAGATATCTCTGCTCTTAACTCTTCCCATCCCAGAGGGGAAGGAATGTAATAGAACCAGCATTTTTCCAAAAAAAAAAAAAAAAAAAAAAAAACCTGACTCCAGACATCTGATATCAGGACTACATTGACTATTCCAGGTGCCCTTCAATGAATCTCACAGAAAAAGATCCCCTTGTAGGTCATGAAGTCTACAATGGTTACTGAGGGCTCAATAAATGTCCATAATATCAAAAAATTTATTACAGGTGCAAAGTAAATTACCATGATCTCCTTAAGAGTTAACTACTCTATGACTAACCAAGCAAGTGTTCTAGTTAGAGAACAATGTACAGAAGTATCAATAAAACACAAATTCTTGATAAACCTTAAAATTTTCTATAAGCTTTACATAGATAGAGTCCCAATTTCATATAACTATAAAAGTACTTGCCAATTTCTTATTTTATGGTAACTATAATAGTTTATTTGGCAATCTTATTTCATGGTGAAAATAGCTATTGTATTATTGTTCTAATAAAATAAGTAATATTTCCATAGTAAACTCATACTTTTTGCATATGAAATGTGATTCACTATTTAAAAAAAATTATCACACTCATGTATCTCAGTCCACAAGTCTTCCCTTCTCTTTCCTTCAAGGATTTTGAGATTACTAAAGATAATGAACACATCATCTTATCAGCACTTAGGTTTCTACTGATACACAGACAACAAAACAGTGCTGGGGTTATTATAAAGGTGACTATATCTTTGATGGGATTAAAGAGAATGTGTGTAATGAATTCCAGATGCATGCGCCAATTTGTACATCTATCTTTCTGTAGGTTCTAGAGAACTGAACCCAGGTTGGAAGGCTTTGCAAGTAAGCAGCCTTAACTGTGACAGTCAGGTGTGTATAGAGACCAGCTTCTCCTCCTTCCAGCCCCTCCCTTTGAATGGGAGGTGTCTAGTTAGAGCTACAACCTAGGTGCTAAAACTGATTGGTCAGATATGAACCAATCAGCTGTCCCTCTGACTCACATGGGGAGGACTTAAAACTAGCCTCCCTAGAGAACTCGCCCTCTTTTTTCCCACATGGCAATGGAATAGAAGAAGCACTGCTGACCCAGGCCTCAGTGAGGTAAGGCCTGTACCCCTACCCCGCTGGGGTC
>PVHP010002164.1:72971-84441 GCA_004024765.1 Zapus hudsonius
CCCACACTGGTGGCGAGAAAACTTTATGACTTCCCACATCCAATTTCCCCATCCAACTCCCCTTTTCCTGATCTACTAAATTAGAATAAATGTGTAATTAAAATTTAATTCTGTCCCTGTGTACAATTCTTTGGCATTAGAGGACACGAACTCGGAGTAGGAGGAGGGGGAAGGGAGGATTCCAAAACTCTCTCTCCCCGCGTTGCTTACAATTATTAATTAGCAGCAACCCGTATCATAACCACCTAGCAATCTCCTTTGCCCTGTATAATCACTTGAAAGAGGGAAATCCAGGAAGTCATTCAATTCTGTTTTTCCCCAGAGAGATGGGGAAATTTTGGAAGATATAAAAAAGGGGGGAGGGAAGCAGAACAAGTTCCGTAGAGCACAGCAAGCTTAGCAGAGATCTAGATGACAGGTGTCGCTGAGGTTTAAGGAAGTAGAAGTGTTTTTGCATGATTATGGTGCTAATTTGGGGTAGGGTAATGGAAAGAATAAAACCTGAGAGAATACTGGGGATAGCGTTCTAAGGATGATGCAGAATATGTTAAAAAGTCAATGTTATTTATTTTCCATATTTGTCAATAATTAGATACATTGCACAAGCAAGTCTTACGATGGTGCTCCCAATTTCCCTCCTCCCTGTCCCCAACCAACTGGGAGCCCTCCTCAGTGGGCTTGTCAGACCAGTCCATGAGATACAGGCTTATCGTAGAAGAGGTAGCCAGTTTTTTTTCTTTGTGTGTTGTTGTTGGGGGGGGTGCCTCTAGGTATTCTCCCCCACCATGTAGCTTTGTAGGGGGTATGTTGCTTGAATGCTCAAGCTCAATTTCAGAAAAACTCCTGAATACTGTGTGAACTAATGTAATCCTGTGCTTGAGAGATGGCTCAGCAGTTAAGGTCCTTGCCTGAGAAGCCTAACAACCCAGGTTCAAATTCCCAGGACCCACATAAAGCCAAACGCACAAAGTGGCACATGCATCTGGAGTTTGTTTGCAGTGTGGGAGGCCCTGGCATGCCCATTCTCTCTGTATCTCTTCTCTCTGTATCTCTCTCTCTGTTTGCAAATTAATAAATAAAAAGAATGGAATTCATGAGTTTAGGACAAATAGGAGTAATGTTAGGGTTCTCTCAAGTGCAGAAGTGATGACAAGAGAAAATTATATTTGTAGAATAATAGAAGAAATAGCTGGGATAAATGTATAACTAAAAAATGGAAAAAAAATGATGTGGCAATGGTTCATTGGGTAAAGTGCTTTCCAGTCAAACTTGAGAACCTGAGTTTGGAGTCCTAGAACCCACGTAATAAACTGGGCATAGTAGTGCATGCCTGTAATCCCAGCACTGGAGAGACAGAGAAAACAGGATCACTGGGGTTTGGTAAATAGCCCTTCTACTATTCTAGATGAATACATCAGTTCTGGGTTCAGTAAGAGACTATCTCAAAAAATAAGGTGGAAAATAATTGAGGGATACACCTCATTTTGAACTCTGCCCTCCCCCACACATATACCCATACAGTGCACCCAAATATATAAATATGCCAAAAAAAGAAAATAGCAATGAAAAATATAAATTTAATGAGATTGGACCTCTTGATGGTTCTACCTCTATTGTCTAGACAAAGTTGAATGAAGAATACCTTCGATAGTTCCGTCAAAGGGCGTTCCAGTCATATATTAGTTTGTTAATATTTCTTCCCATGATTGAAAAACTTATCAGATCAAAACATAGCAATGATTGATGTTATTTATAGATACTCAATTTAAGTGGGGGGGTGAAGAAATATGAGTCCTGAAATTACCTGGAATTTCATGTGGAATTTCAATGGAGTAACTAAAATCTGTAAGTTATAGAGCAATTGAAGCTAATTGGAGATCTCTCTCTCTCTCTCTCTACCTATCATCTATCTCTCTATCTCCCCTTTTCTGCTCCCTCACTTAACAGGTAGACATCTCAATGATGTGAAAACTAATGCTTCCAGAATTCTAAGAGGAGTTATGAAGCTTCTACTGAACTAGTTGCTGAAGCCTAAAGAATGACACTCCCATTTTTCTCTTACTCAAATCATTACAATCCTGCTGAGATGCAAACTGAGAGTAATTAAACTTTACCTCTCAATATAAAAGGTAGATAAATGATTTAGGATATCTTTATTCAATGACAGAGGAAGGACAACATTTCAGTAAAGTAGTTCAAGTATATATTTTTAACTCTTTTAAAAGAGAATAGTTGACCATTGTTGACCTTGGAGGAGGTGCCTAAATTCTATCATAGCAACAAAACATTCATTGTAAGCTATGATTTCATAACTGATCCAGGCTGATGTTACTAACAAAAGCCACCTTATTAATAATAACTGATACAGAAAAAGTATTACTTATGCAAAAATCTTGCATATTCTGCTAATTATGTCTACATAATTGATAACAATAGCTATCCAAGATGGAAGATGAAACATGACAATTTGAAGGTTCAAGAGAATGAAGGGTTGAGTAATGTTAATCATGAAGTTTCCACTAAGGGGTTAATAGCATATGAGGTCTCTGTTTTTAAAAAAATAGTGATGATGGGGGAAAGCCCCAGTGGCTAGTGATTACCTGAAGTCTGAGTTTCTCTGTAATAGTGAACTACAGTTAGTCACAACTATGTGGTTAAGAAGAGCCCAGGACAAGCCAAGTTCCACAAAACACAGAAGGTCTTCATCAGTTCTGGGCCAAGAAATTGATGAAGTAATGTGCTATTGTGCAACCTGGCAGTACATGCATGTATCAGAGCTCAATACTCCCTGCATTTTACAGGAAAGACGTTTCCCAATAGTAAGCTGTGTTCCATACTGGGATGTCCTGGGACATTAAATAGAATAATGTCAATTAGCAGTGGTTGCCTTGTTTGGAAACTGAAATGAGAGTCAAGACCTTATTCTAGAGTTTCACTATAGTATATAATAGATACATACCAAGGAATAAAATATTCATAAATAATAACGCTGTCTTAAAAATAAAAAAAATAGCTTATCAGACTTTCCTATCTGGTTTCTAGTTACAAAATAGATATTTTAAAATAATTTTTGAAAAAGATCAATTATTCCAAACAAACCTTTGAAGGAAAACTTTAGTAATTCCATCACAAAGTCAATACTAATACACATATATCTTCTTCTCTAACATTTCCAACAATGTAAACAGTAATAGGGTCACTATTCAGAAACATTGTTGGAGTAAAAAAGGTGCTTAATTTAAAAAAAATATTTATTTGAGAGAGAGAGAGAGAGAGAGAGAGAGAGAGAGAGAGAGAGAGAGAGAGAGAGAGAGAGAGAGCTTGCCAGGGACTCCAGTCACTGCAAACAAACTCCAGACATATGTACCACCTTGTGCATCTGGCTTTACATGGTCACTGGGGAATTGAACTTAGGTCCTTGTGCTTTGCAAGCAAGCATTTTAATTGCTGAGTCATCTCTCCAGTATTTAATTTTTGAAGCAATATTATAAAATCTATAATCAAACTTTTCCACAAAATTCTTTAGGAACAATGAAAACTACATTTAATATTAATATCTTTTTAAAAAGTTTTTTTAAACACTGATGGTAAAAAATAAAGAATGAAATAATTATTGCAGTTGCTGTATTGAAGCATGTTAGAAGGTGCAAACTTTCACTGTCCTGTGGGCATAGCTGAGCAGTTCACTAAATCAACATTTTATAAATCACTGTTTATTCTTAAAGATTAAGCATCAATCCTAGGCTTAAAATCAACATAAAAAATTAACAGGAAGAGGAAATCTTTAGTACTAAGAGGGATACTAGTATACAAGAAGTGTAGAAGATCAAAAATGTGGTAAAATTCAAGACAGAAAATTGCATACTACTTATTTTTTTCTTACTCCACACATAGATACAGATATGTTAACTATATACTAACCTCTAGTGGCCTTTGAGAATTGTCTTTTGTGTATTTTAAAGGTTGAGTATCTTGGTATAGTTCTAGCATTAATGAAGAGCAAAATAGTAGTTTAACTAGACAAGAGATCATGAATTAATTTAATGCAATCCTTTTAAGTTGATATACATTGACAGTTTAATGAGTAGCAAACAAATTAAATAAAAAGCACATTGGAGCCATTGTAAACCTAAATTGACTTTCGAAGAATAAATCCATCTCTCTGGGTCATGAAGAGTGTAGAGTTTCCTTTGAATTTCCTGAATCATGAAAAAATAATTTCTAGTTTTTATGGGCAGTAATGTTCAATTAACTTTCCTCCCTCTCATGAATTTTCTCAATAGACATATACTGTTGGAATGGCAATGAGAATTAACAAACAAGTATTTTCAGTTCACCATTTGGTTAAATATCTTTTTGCATAAAATACAGATAACACCTTGTCCTACATCCCCATCCGTGGGGCATTTCAGTCATCAAGAAAGAACACAGCCTGTGGCTTATTTAGGAAACAAGGGATTCCTGGGTGTGGTGAGGCACACTTTTAATCCCAGCACTGGGGAGGCAGAGGTACGAGGATCACGATGAGTTTGAGGCCACCCTGAGACTACATAGTGAATTCCAGATCAGCCTGGGCAAGATCGAGACCCTACCTTAAAAATAAAATAAAATAAAAAATAAATAAATAAATAAATAAGGAAAATAAAGAAATAAATAGGAAAGAAAACACAGGCTCAAAACTGGGGATTGTACCTTTGCAAGACTCAAGGCTAGAAATCTGTCCATCTCACACACTAATTTTTGGTATGGATGAAGTCTTGATTAAGAGTTCACTTTTATTAAAGTCTGATTTAGCTCATTAATTTCACAACCTAAGGAAAATGAGAGTAGAATCATCTACTCTGAAGTGTGACCTTGTATTAGGAGACATCAGTAAATAGACAGAAAATAGATCAAAGGATATGTAGTCAGGCTGGAGAGATGGCTTGGAGGTTAAGGTTCCTGCCTACAATGTCTAAGGACCTGAGTTAGATTCCCAAGTACCCATGCAAAGACAGAATCACAGAGTGGCACATGCATCTGGAGTTCATTTGCAATAGCTGGAGGCCTTCACAGGCCATTCTCTCTGTCTGTCTCTCTCTCTGTCTGTTTGTCTGTCTGTCTGTCTGTCTCTCTGCTTGAAAACAAATAAATTAATTTTTTAAAAGACATGCAGTTATTTGGCATAACTGCTGTAGGACATTAAATGTTATATTTAATCTTGAATATTGACCTGACAAAAATATTGAAACTTCAACCTGATTAATTTCTTGAACATGATTAGAAGTAACACTGTTTCATTAACAAAATCTCTGTCAAATTCGGAATCTCACCACGAAGTGATTTGAAAACATCTTGTTCAACGAGGTTTCTCCTGAGAGAGTCTATGGAAGAGAAGAGAAAGGGGTGAGACCTGTAAATATTTTCTCTCTCCATGGATCCTCCAAAGCCTGGCTGAGGAAAAATCTGTCTACCCAACTTCCTTTTATTTCTGGCAACATTTGCTTCTTCACTAATTATCCCCAGCTGCAGTAGACTCTGTACTTTTTGGTTTTAACTTTGCGTGCTCTTCCATCAATGTACCTTCCAGTGGGAAGTCTCTTGGAAAGGTAAACTTACTGCAGTTATCCAAAAAGAGAAAAAAAATGCAACACCCTTTAAAAGCCATTGTATTGGTATTTGATAGAAGTAAAATGAAACACACAATACCAGATAATGGAGATTTTTGGGAACCATTTAATTTTAAAAACGAAGCTTTCCTCCATCATAGTTTTCTATCAAAGAAGTTTGGTTTACCAAACTATACTTTTAAACGAACCATTTTACAGGTTTGACTGAAGGTATTTAAACCTTTTCAAACATGTTTTCTGGTAAAGAATGGACTTCAAATTATAATATGTAAGGCTTTGGGATAGTCTTTTACAGACTTTTTTGGCAGTGAGTACTGAAAATGCACTAAAAAAGTATAAAGAAAAACTTCAGTTTAAAGGGAGGAATGAATCTGCCATAAAATCAAGAATGTTTCATTACAGATATGGAAACCCAAAGTACTCATGGACCAGCTGAGCCTGCTCTTGTTCATGCTGTATTGGTCCTACTTGACATCTTGCTTTTCTAACTTTTGCAATGACTTCACAATTTATCCTCAAGTAAAAATAAATGAGAAAATACCTAACAGTAATCCCATCGAGTTACAGCTGGTGCATTTCCTGGTAATTGCAAAAGCGTGAAAGTAATAATTTTGGTAAACGTTAAAACCATACACATTTAATCCATAAGCTGCAATGTTATTCTTCCTAAATGGAAAAAGCACATTTGCATTTTAATCAGAAAAAAAACTTGCTAAATTGAAAACCATGGAATCCAGACAACATTGCTTTCTCCAAGTCTTGACATGAACAATAATGAGAAAATTCAGTTTTTTTTCCACATTTTCCAGATGGTCAGTCTAAAAATGATAACTTTGCACACGTGTGCATATGGTCAATATGGATGTAGAATTGTTAGTGAAGACGGTTTTAACTCTTAAACACTAAGACATATGTTATGAGAACTTTTATTTGAATTTTTTTCTCCATGGCCATACAAATTTTAAGCGAAGAATGAATGAATAATTTATTCTACTTATAGCCCCATGTGCCTTCACAGTGAAGAGACAATTTTATAAGTATCTAGGTTTCTTAGAACAGGTCAAAAGAACTGAGACAGTCGTTTGATTCATAAAAGTCATTGCAGTGTATTTTTTAATCTTTCTGATTTTTATGTCTGCTTTAATATCTGAACATATTGCAATTTTGCCATTATTTCTTTGGGTTCTATTCTCATCATCGTCCTCCCCCCACACACCTCATTCCACTTAAGGCTCTCCCCAGTAGGGTTATTAGTAATCACTGTGGGTCATGAATGCACCAGTCACCTCTATCATATCTGCCAGGGCTCAAGAAGCATTATAGAGGAAGGGACAGTTGAAATATGAGTGCTGCTCTCACTGCTAACCTTCTTCAGAGAGATGGCAGAGATAGACTGGGAAGACTCAAAACTCACAAAGCAAAACATTATTGTGATATCTTTAAGTGCTCCTGAGATTTATTGTTCTTACTTCAAAGGGCTTCTAGTCTATGGGGGTCATGAAAGTAATTAGCTATATTAGGAGACTTTCTGTAACCTGGATTGAATGATAATCTAAGACAATGCATCTTTTTTTCCCCATTGTTATTGCCTCCCAGTGTTTGCAAACTCACCTCTAGGTCAACATCTCAAGGGAATACACCAGTGCATGGTGTAATCCTTTTGGGACTCTGGTGCCAAGATGTGAGCAGATGTGTCAGATTATAGAATATCATTTGTTCTTGTACTTTCCTTGTTAATATGTTCATTATATTTTATTCATACTCCTTTCAGATTCTAATATATTGGGTCTACATCTTTTCTGCTTTTTGTGTTCTTTTAAAGAGTTTTTCTGTACATATTTTATGCTAAAAGCATTGTCAAACAGTTTTTATTCTGTGCCTTATCTCTTCCATTCAGCTTAAAAATTTTTAAATTAATCCATATTATTTACCAATTACATTTCCTGATGTAGGAAGATAATCTTATATAATCTATGAAGCAATGTGTTTCTTCATTGTCATATTATCGTAAATTAAGATCACATATAAAAAGGTTTGGTTTGAGCTCATTCTGTTTACCAGGTTCTCCATCTCTTTTTTACACCACAATTACATTGTTTTTTACTGAATTGATAATATTCAGGTGCTATTTCTCTATAAATATCTATATTAGGAGACAATACAGCTCTCTGGGGATGCTCCAAACTGTGCTGTTAGTCCTTCAAGAGGGAAGGAGTATGTGCAATGTGAAAGATAGTGATGGTTTAAACACAGACTTATCAAGGAAAATTGATGTATTTCAAAGTTTAAGGGCTGGGACATGGCTTACTGGTTAGAGTGTTTTCTGCAAAAGCATGAGGCCAAGTTTGGATCCGCAGCATCTACATAACATACCAGGCATGTTGATAGGCATTTGGAATCTCAGCACTGAAGAGGCAGAGACAGGACAGTGTGGGGCTTGAACTGCCAGAATGGTCAAGTCTGGATTTAGTTGAGACCCAATCTCAAAAAGTACCGTTCAAAGTAATAGAATAAGACACGTGACATTGATCTCTGATGTTCACACACATGAGTACTCACATACACCACACACCACATCTCCACTTGTGATATACACAAGTGTATCAAAGAGAAAGTTTCAATCAAAGCATGGTAGAAAATGGATTACATTTTACACATTTTAAAGTGTAGGAATTTATTAATGGATGGCATGGCTTTCAAAGTGGAGTGATACATATTTTTATGCTTTTAACATTCTAACATTTTGTATGTTCCTTTCACGTTTATCAAAACTATCATCATCGCACATATTTTATTTTATTGAGAGGGGTTAGGAGGAAGACACCCCCACAGGTAGATAGGAGGTGGCCGCAGACAGATGACCTCATGTCACACTACACTCCCAGGCCACAGCTAACCACTCCCCCCAGCAAGAAAATCTTTAAAAGTCCAAACTTAAACTTGGGAAAAGCTCTTTTGCTTTTTCCTTCTGTCTGGACTGCTGGCGGGGAAGTGATTGGGACTGGGCCGGTGAGTGCTATCTCTTCCCTCTCTCTGATTTTGAGATCAGAGAACGGGGAGAGAAGGAAAATTTTCTTTAACATGTGTGTTATTTCGTTTCTTCATTTTTTGGGTGATTTATGCACTTTGTGTATGTTTTATGACCTCATGGACCACATGGTGATTGGTCTACCTTTCCATCCCACTTTTCCTTTTCCCAATTAAAAATTTCTAGAATAAATATGTGTAATTAAGATTTACTTCTGTCCCAGTGTATTAATTCTTTTGCGTCAGAGGACATGAACTCGGAGGAGGGGGGAATTCCAAAAATTCTCTCTTTGTCTTTTACGGTATCATTTACCATTTACTGTATCATTATGACATACCATTTTCACCATTTATCTATGATTGCAAATTAATATTATTGAAATGATCAAGGTATATGCATTTTCTAAAAAGTCACTAATTTGGCATGGTGGGGCATGTCTGTAATAGGATAGCTGAGGAGCTGAGGTAGGAGAATCGCTGCAAGGTGAAAGCCAGCCTAGGCTTCTGGTGAGACGCAGAACAACCAAGGCTATATAACAAGACCTTGTCTCAAAGAATAATGTCATAATGAAACCCATTATTTTATACAAGGAATACATACTATTAAAAAATTATTGGAAAGTCTAATCTTCTGTAAGCCTTTTCACTCATTATTATAAAGTTAACACAAAACAATGAATATCAAACCTTGGAAGGGACAAATCTCATCTTTTTGCATGTGTATGTGTGTTTATACATGTGGGCATATGTGTATGTGTGCCTGCATGTGGAAGCTCATCAACATTTAACTTGCCAAACTCATTTTCATATTGCCTTTGCAAAGATATCCTAAAGAATTTAAATTCAGTTGTGAAAAAAAACTATTTTTGAATAATGCTATTAGACCTAAACCATTTATATATATTTATATCATAGTAATATTTTATTGTTATAAATATTATGAAAACAAAAGGTAAATAATAAACACTTCTTACATTCCTCTCTAGTCATTTCTTTCCAGTGCTTCATGCATACAAGGCAGTTTCTCCATGGTATCACTACTAACCAGTCCTTCTGTCTTTATTATATAAACTGACAATGGATGGGTTAGATTAAATGCCATAAAGGCTTTTAGGCTTTAGAAATAGGATGTCATATTATCACAACTAAGGAATACTATTTCATATGCCTATGGTTTGCACACATACGCACGTGCATGCATTCATGCCTACAACTTTTTAATGAAGCTCTGTGTGTAATTTTATGCCTGATTCTAAACCGGTTCAGTAGTGAGTGTCTGGCTCAGGCATGTCCAGGCAGGCATGTCCACTCGTTCCAGATGGTTGCCTTAGCTTCCAGCTCAATCCCTTCTCCAAATATGTCTCAAGGCCTAGTAATCCTATGGTCATGAACTCCATGGAAGATTACTGCAAAGTTGTAGGACTAAACAAGAATTTGACTTAATTAGCTTTCATTGCATTCTACCATTGAATGATGTTTTCAAAGGTTTGCTGCTTTTATTTTAAATCCCCTTACAAAAGCAACTGGGTCTTGGCCATTTTTTTTAATATGCTCTAACATTTTGATCCTTTAAACTCCGTCCAAGAGCTTTACAGAGCACATGATTCTTGTTAAAAGCCATCACAGATGCTTGATGGCATTACTTTCACCACTGATTACATCAAAATGAATTACTTGCTCTGTACATTTGCAAATATAC
Source organism: Zapus hudsonius (assembly GCA_004024765.1). Classification (NCBI taxonomy): domain Eukaryota; kingdom Metazoa; phylum Chordata; class Mammalia; order Rodentia; family Dipodidae; genus Zapus; species Zapus hudsonius. Next base: position 83,307 of record PVHP010002164.1, read on the forward strand.
TAAAGCTTAAAATTGTTCATATTTTGTCTCCCCCATCTTTTTACTTGTATATTGGATATAAACTTGTTTGAGTTTTAGGACATAACCTTGTTTTTAATTCATATTTAACTTCCCACTTAAAGATGGCAATTCTTTAATGTTTTTAGAGAGCAGCTATTCTAAAATTAATTTAGCTTCAAATAGAAGCTGAATGTTCTACCTTGGTTCAGACTTTGACTTCTTACCCGGACAATTTCACATTTCCAAATGCTTTGTCCTTCCCCTTGAGTGACTGTGATATGCGTGTGTACATTAGTGCTTACATTGTTCATCATTTGGGTTTAAAGTTTTATTTTCTCGACCCAGTGTAACATTTGGAAAAAAAAGTAAAGTTTAGATAAATATGGTCCTCATCATGTGACTTGCCAGTCGCTTGTTCTGGAGAAATTATTTTGAACATTGACACCTTAGTTTCAATGTTCAGCCTATAAAGGAGACTGAAGATCTACTCAGGGTAGATAATTGTAGTCATAAAATCAGACAGTAATATGTTCAGGAACCCTAATGTAGACATAAGGCTCACCAAAGTTTTTATGTAAATATTAATTAAAGAAAGAAAATTAGTTACTTATAGGGGTTGGCCATTAAAACAATTATCATTTGCTGCAAATTAGGATTTCAGATATTTGTGGTAAAAGGCTAATGCATGTTTTTCCAGTTAAGTCCTCATTCTTCTCTTCGATGTAGGCTCGCCTTTTTAGGAATGTGGTGCATTTCCTATGCTCACATTTCTCCACCCCCTTATCCTAGACTCGAGAGAACACCCTTTTGTGTCATCTGAAATCCATTTCAACCATTATTATTACTATCATTGCTGTATTCCATATACGATTGCTCACTATTGGGAAAGAACATTGAAAGCAAATTGCTACTTATTTTGCTTTTCTTCCCACTCACTATTCACGTCTCAGTTATGTAGGACATTGACTGTTTCACCACTTTTACCACTCTGTAACCTCACGCTGTCCAACCAGCAGGCTACATGACGATCTCTCCCTCAGCATCTGGGGAAAACCTTCCCGTTGGAAACTTCTTATGAAGCTCTTGAGGATCTTGAGTAAATATCCATGTTAACATTTCCTCTGTTCAAATCCAA
>PVHP010002165.1:0-94244 GCA_004024765.1 Zapus hudsonius
AAAAGAACTCTGTCTCAGAAAAAGAGTGGGTGGCATTCCTAGGAGTGACTGCTCTAAAGAAGAAAAGAAAATGAGCCTCCAATATAATGCTAAGAAAGATTGGCTAAGCCTAGCAGGACTGAGTGAGCAACCTGACCACAATGGAGGGATACGCATCTAGGAATGAAGAGCTTACCATGCTCAATGTATCATGAAGTAGAAAGAAAGGTAAAAACAGATGAGGGGAAAAATGGTTGGAATACAGATGTCCACGACAAAAATAGCATGAATAATATTAATGGTGATCACGTCAGATTGGTAAGAGTTCCTGTGGTTAAAAAATCTCCTCCAAAAAATCTGCTGTTTTTAAGTGTTCTTTAATACTTTACAGAAAACATACAATAATCACAAAATAGAACATTTTATAGTTAAAAAAAATTAAAAGTGAGAGTCCCACATGGAGATGAAGACAAGAGCATAGTAAAGCCACACTGTGTTGAGCAGAAGTAGATATCTCAGGCATCACAGGCCTGATTTAAAAAAAAAAAATCAGTATCAGAACTTAAGTAAAATGAAGACATATGTATTTACCTAAAAATTATGCCATCACTTCACAAATGCACCATGGTATACCATAAGCATTAGGACTTATCATTCACCTGTTGTGTGTTTTGTATGGTCAGAGTATACACCCTGGCCTCACCTGGGGTAACTGACTCATCTTGAATGTTTTCAGCTGTTTATTGCTGAATATATTGCCTGTCTGGCTGACATTCCATTCCAATGATATTCTAACATGGGTTGACTATAATAAGGTAGGTTGACTCTAATAAAATAGCTGTCTTAAACCCAAGCACTAAGGAGGTAATATGTGAGGATGTGAGGGTGAATCCAAAATGTAGTGGAGACCTAGGAAAGTCAGCAACATAAAACATGTTCCAGAGAAACCCAGGTAGAACCAGGACAAGAAAGAAGCCACGTGGGCTGAGGCACTTTCCAAGCAGGAACTAATGCTGTCCCTGCTGGGTTTTGGTCTTGCTTTGGTCTAATCAGTCCTTGCTCTTCTGCTATATCCTTGTGAAATGAGAATGTGTGCTCTGTCCCACAGCTTACTTACACCACACCATTCGAGTTTTGATTTTACATGGGCTCAAAGCAAAAAGTGTGCCTTCAGTCTCACAGAAGACTTAGATCTTGAACTTTAAATAATGAAACAGTTAAGACTATGGGGGTTCTTGGAAATGTGCTTCGCATTATGACATAGAAGACATTTGTCTTTGGGGGTCTAGGAGTAAAATGGAAGGGCCTTTGGCAGCCTAGAAATAAGAGATGGACTGGGATAGGAATATCAGTTGTCAACTACATTGGATTGAGAAGTACCTGCACAACGGTAGCAGTTACATTTTCTTTCCTGGGACAAAACAACCAACCAGAAGCAGCGTATGGAAGGAAAGGGTTTCTTACTGCTTCCAGCTTTGAAGAGTTTTATTGTGGTAAAGCAGACAGCAAAGCACCACATCTCGTCATCTCGGCTGAGCAGAGACGGCAAGAGCCAGCTAAACATCACTGGTGAGAGGGTTGGACCAGAAAGTCCCAAGGCCCACCTAGTGGCACTTCTCCACAAAGCCTTCATCCCCAAGGCTCCATAGCCCTCCTAAACTGCCACAGCTGGGAGGCCAGTATTCATAACACATGACATTTTATTCCAATCACCACATTGCCTTTGGACATTCCTGTGATAGCTGGGCAGAGAGGGTCAACTAAGGAAGAGAGAGAATGGGTGCACCAGGGCCTCCAGCTGCTGCAAACAAACTCCAGGTGAATGTGCCTAATTATCTCACTGCATCACTCTAAAAGTCACTGAAACAAAGGACTATACATAAAAGGTTGCAGCATGAGGAGAGGTCATCTGCTTCAAGAATTAGGTGGCGAGTAATAAGAGACACCTTCCTTTATGTTGTTAGAGATTGAATCCTAGATATGTATGATGATGTCATTATGGGAGCTGCAGAGTAGCTAGTATAAGTACTATATAAAGGCTAATTTTCATTTATCAGATGATTTTACTCTAAAAATATAGTGGAATCAGGAAATACAACCTTTTTTTTTTCTTTTTTGAGACAGGGTCTTACTATGTAACCTAGATTGTCTGGACTTGCTATGTCACTCAGATTGGCCTCAGTCTCATGATGATCTTCCTGCCTCACCCTCGAGACCTCTGGGAAATGGCCATCATGCTCATTTCTCATCTATTTTCTAAAGTTTAATTTGTACTCATTTCAAATGTAATTCTGAAATTTAGGAACTATAAGCTGTGGTGCATTTCTTTGGTGTTGACCCATTTTCCCAGTGTCCTCTGTAAATGTGTGCTAACACTGAACAGCTGATCTCAGATCCTGAGATTTTGAAATGCAGTCTGTGTTGCTATTTGAGGCAATTAAGCCTGCAGATTTGCATTAAATCGAAATACCATAAATGTCTTATGATCTGATGTTATTTTAGGGGTATAATAAATTCTATGCATAAACAAAAAAACTAGGGCAGGTGTGCACATACTTAAATATTGGGGGTTGAAAAGCATAGAAATATGCTCTATCTGTATAAGTGAATAATTGTGAAAGGGCATTGATAATTTCAAGTATCTAATAGAAACTAAGTAGCTTCCTTCTACCTCCTCCCATGGAGCCTCTTTAAGTCTCCCTTTGAGGGATTCCTAGTACCAGCTCCCATATATATGGTATTACATAATACACAAGCCTCATGGGCTCTTTCTCATTGAGCAATCGAGGTCATTCTATTCCAAACTTCTTTACACTGTGTGCTTTTCCTCCTGATATCATAAAAAACACCCAAGTAGCAGACAACTGCAGAATTCAGCGCTGAAACATTTTCCTCCACAGGCTCTTCTTTTATCTCGAAAATGTGTATCTCAGGCACACAAGTGGGGTGCATGGACTAAATCCTTCAGGAGGAGGGCATTTGTGGGAAGATGAGGGAAAAGACCTATTTTGTAAATGGTAGTCTTCCTATGAGAAAATATACATTGGTGCTGGGAGGGATAGGCTAAGTAGCCATCCTCTTTCCTATGCTTTTTCTTTGGAAAAATGTCTGGAATGGCATAGGAACTGTAATTAAGCATATTAAACTGAAGAGAAAATGAAGTGTTGAGATGTCATGACACAAGAAAGATAAACACCACTTTGTGCATCTGGCTTTATGTTGGTATTGAGGAATCCAACCCAGGTCACTAAGCTTTGTAGGCAAGTGCCGTCACCGCTGAGCCATCTTTCCAGCTCCTCTTTCCCTTATTATAACGATGCTAATCCTATTGTGTGGCCGCTCATAACCTAAATACAGTTCCCTGTGTCCTAGAAGGATTCCCAGCTTGGCTTTCATGCTAGCAGTATTTGTTGTGTATTGTTGTGAGTTACAAAACTAAAGTTTCTTGTTCAAATGTCTCTTCTCTCTCTCTCTCTCTCTCTCTCTCTCTCTCTCTCTCTCTCTCACACACACACACACACACACACAAGATCTATCTATGTATATACAATCCATCGCCACTAGTTGAGAACAGACAAGTAGATTTACCCTCCCCCATAATTGAGTTGTGACAATCAGAAAGAGGTGAAACATAGTCAACTATTCCCACTTATTGGTGTTATCACAGGACTGTTTCAAAGTTATCAGGCTCAAGAGTCTGTGCTTTGTCCCTTATGAGGAGCATCTAGTCATCCTTGCTGAGCCTTGGCTTCCCCCTCCATGATTTCAGTTATTCTGGTTCAAACATGTTCCAAAAATATTAAATGGAATGTAGGAAATAAATAATTCACATGTTTTAAATTAAATAACATTCTGAGTAATGTTATAAAGTCTCACACCATCCAGGTCCATCCTGCTGAAGATGTAAGTCAGCATGTTGCCTAATGGATCCAGGTTTTACAAACAACCCACTGGATAATCCCTTAGTAATTGTCTGTTATATGTAACTGACTGACTCACTCCCCTAGCCTTAACACAGTAGCCTAATGTGTCACATTCTTCTTGTGTCATTCACTTTCCTTTATCTCATTCTGTGAGCATCCTAACAACTCACTGGATCACACCAAGATGAATAGGCACAGTACAATAAGACAGAGAGAGAGAGAGAGAGAGAGAGAGAGAGAGAGAGAGAGAGAGAGAGAGAGAGACTAACTTGTGTTATACTCTGTTGTTAGAACTGTTTTATTTTATTGTAATTTCTTATAATTAATATTCAACTGTGTCTACATACATGGTTTAGGGCATCCACTGTTTTTTTGATGATTTTTTTCCCTACATATAAGGGATGGGAGCTATTTCACAGAAATTTAAACTAGTCATTTCACTTATTTCTCAAAGTCTCTAATCCCTTGAAACAACAGAGAGAAATATAAATTTGATAACTCGTAAATGTTTTGTTGAGTGAAGTAAAACTAAACTAAATTAAAAAGTATAAAAAGTTATTTGTTATGAATGTCCCAAAGTGTTTGATATATAGTTTCCTATTTATAAATTGTATATTCATATTCTGTGAATTACCTTTTGGAAAAGACAGATTTGTAGACACAGACATCATGTCAGTGTTTGCTCAGAGCTGGGATCTTGGAAAGATGATTTACAGTAAAGAAACTGGGAACACATTTTTGACCAATTGTAATTAAGAATTGATGGGGAGGTGGGGAGGGGAGAGAGGGAGAGTAAGATAACCTTGATTTCCACTGTATGTTTGTACATCAGCTTTCTCATGTATAGGAAAATAGAAGACTTTGTCCTCAAAGCATTCAAAATCATCATCAGTCCATGTATAAAAGTTGGCATTTATTTAATCAAAAGTATCATTCTCAAATGTGGGCCAATTTTGGTTTCCACAATGTTAATAATTATATTTAAATCTATAAATTGTTTAAACACTGACTTCAAATAGCCATTTTTTTAAATGATCACCTTTGGAAGATGATAGGTTACAAAAACAAAAGAAAAAAAAAACATTATTTGGAAAACCAGTAAATAAAGATAAATACCTAATTCTACATTTTCTACACAGACTTTATTATTGGATAAGTAAAAAAGGAAATGGGGCCAAATGTGTCTCTGTAGAAAAATTTAAATTAACTGTAGTTTAAAGCCTGAATAGCTTCACACACACACCCATGAAGCTATTGGCAACATAACAAAAAAAAAAAAAAAAGAAAGAAAGAAAAGAAACAGATGCTGCTATATGCATTTTGAAAAAAAAAAAAATGTGTTCCCTATGGAGTCACTAAACTAAAGAGGCTGAGCTGGGTGTCATGGCAGCCACAAACCCCAGGCTGGGGGTACCCATATAGCTCTAAGAGATCCAGTCCTTCAACAAATGGATTTAATTTTAAAGAGAGGAAGGTATGTGAGTTGTAGCTCAGTGTGAGGACATTTGCCAACGGGTCCAGAAGCTTTGGTTTTTATGTCCAGTCTCGCATAAAAAGAACAGGACTGTCTCACATACAAGGGAGCACGAACGATGCAGAGAAAAGAGAGAAAACAAAAGTAAAACGGGAATGTAGCAGAAGACCTTAAAATTCAAAAAAGTTTCAAAATCTCAAGAAACAGAGGTAAGGACCTGGGCCATGTCCCACTCACTCCTCCATCCCTCTGCGATGAGTGGCAACCCAGGTAGGGCCACCCAGACAGCTGGTCAGCTGGCGAGGACAGGTCACCTGGTGAGGACAGGCACTCCTCCCAGCTCCAGAGGCTTATGCTAAGAGGTTACAGCCCCAGAGGAAACCGGCCTTGTAGTGTTGCAACACTGTCCCAGCAACTGGAGACCAGAACAGGCCACCCAGTGAATACCCAAGAGGCCTCCATTGCCTCCCTCACTGTGAAAAATGGATCTTTATCCAGAAATGAGAAGACCCCAATGCAAAAACACATCAAGCTAAGTCCCACAATGGAAGTTACCACTGAAAATGTTGAGGAGACAACAGAAGTACAACCCCAAAATGAGAGTAAAACAAGCTCAGAGCACATCTGCAACAATACCCTGACCAAAGTGATGGCTGATATGGAAACTGCAAAAAACGACATAAATGAAGTGAAACTCAACAATGCAAGCCTTGCCATCAGACTCAACTCAAATGGGAAAAATCAGAGCAACTTCAAAAGTGCATTAGGAAAATTGTGGGTAAACCAAGCCGATTTAAGTTTAAAAGTTACATCTCACCATTGTTAATTGCAAACAGGAACACAAGTCTCATTATCCTTCTGCTTAGCATCTGATCTGATATAGAACTAACTCAGGAAACACCACAGAGGAATTTGCAGCCAACAAAGGTCCCTATTACTATAAGGATATAAGGATACCTTCATCTCATTTAATATTAATCCAGTCATAAGTATCTCCTGGGAATATTTATGGAGTTTCTTTTCTGCTACAAGAGAAATGGAGAAAGCTTTTGCAAGCTACTTCTTATCCATAGATGTCAGAACACTATTTTAAATATAAAATGCATGTAACAAATGTTAAAAATAGTACTTGAGAAAGCAGATTTATTTTTGCCACATTTTTGTTTCTGTACCTAAAATCATATTTTAAACCTTTTTTAAATTTCTCTTTAGTAAGCATTCCAAGACATTTACGTTTATCTCTATATACTAATTAATGCAGACTGTGTATTTTCGTCTCCTTGGAGTCTTTGCTTGTAGTCTAAGGCAGATATATCATGGGATATTTAATGAATCATTAAAAAGAACAGACTGGTATTTTCCAGAGCAAAATAAAATTTCTCTTTACAAATGCAAGTTTTGGGGCCCAGAGATAGCATAGCAGTTAAAGACACTTACTTGCAAAATCTCTTAGGTTCAATTCCCTAGTCGCCCAGGTAAAGCTGGACGTCATTCATTTGCAACAGCAAGAAAACTTGGCATATCCTCATGCCCCTCCCCTCTACAAATGCAAATAAATAAATATTTTTAAAAATACAATGTTTACTGGTGGTGAGTGTAGCAAGTCCCAAACTTGGGTTTAGACATAGTTTTTGGATGCTATTATTAAGTCCTTAGTATGGAAATACCATTCTTTTCCATTCGTACATCATATGATAGAAATGGATGTGGCTAGAATTCAAATTTTCTAAAATAGATTGCCAGCATCCAAGAATGTTACCCTTTGAGCGTCTCTTCAAGCCATCCAACCTCTAGTTGTGTCGTTATGTCCACAGAGCAGAGGTGGAACCAAGGGATGTTCCCAGCTTTATATCTGGGATCATTCTGTGTTTTTTTTTATTCCGTGTTTATTAAACATGTTTATAATCATTACACATACGTGTGTGAAACACATAAGGACCATGGAGTCATACAGTTAAGTTAAGGTGGTACAGATTAGATCTAAAAACAGATAAACCCTAGGTCAATATATATATTTAATTGCCCTCTGTTGATTTCTTGTTTCTCTCCTGAGCCACTTGGATTCAAAGGAAGGAAAGGGGCAGATCTAAACAGAAGAATCACTTGGATGAGCAGAAGTAACACAAAACTTCAGGTTACTGACAATATGCAGAGGTGACAGGACTCTGAAGTCACACACTTCTGATAGGCAGGCTGAACTATTTGGTCGATTGGTTTTCAGAGGAAGTGGACAGGGGTTTGTTTCCAGAAGGAAACAAATATTAAATCTTCAACAACTCATGTATTTTTTTTTACTTTGACTTTTCTAGTCTTTCAAACAGAGACACACACTAGATTTGAGAGTGTCAGCCCCCTCAGAGGAAGCTCTCTGTCCAGGAAGTAGTCGAATGCAGGGAGGGGATGTACATTCTGGTTCAGCTCTTGGAACACTTCCTTAGCTTTGGAAAGCCAGGCGTTGAGCCTCCAGCAATACTCATCATGTCCCTTAGTGTGTACGCCATCTACCCTCTCTGTCCTTCCTAAAGCATACACGGAGAGAGCTACAGGAAAATGCTGACTCATATCTGATGGCTAAAGCCAATGTTCAAATTCAATGTCATTGGAAAATGTTTCCCCCACCATCACTTCATTGACTCCCTAACTCCATTAACATCTCCATGTCTATATATACCTTTGCCGGAAAACTAATTATCCAACATGGAAGAGAAAGGAAGGGAGCATGTGAAATCCCCTTCTGAACTCCAAAAGATTCTGAAGAATTAGGGAATTTGTATAATTTCTCCAGAGACAGGCTCAGTTATTTTTCTATCAGCTTTGTAACAAGTGGTGATAATAGCTATTTTAGTTTCATACAATAGGAACCCAGGCCAGAGGAACAGGTGCAGAGGGATTTCAATTAAAACTCTTTCTCTTCAGAAAATCAATCTGCCTGCGCAGATGAACTGTGGTGATTGGCTCCCTGCCCTCTGGCTTTCTCGCCTCCCTGGTTTGAGCTTCAGACATGAAACCGTGTGGAATTCTACCTCCTGTGTGTCAAAATCAGGTCTACTTTCTCTCTGAAGTATGGGCAAGAGCAGTTTAAAGCAGATTGAGGCCCAAGACATCAAACAGTTGTAAATTTCTAAACTATGCATTTTGCATGAATCCCTTCATCTAATCTTCAGGTACATAAAGAGGAGGTATTAATTCATTTCCAAGAGGCAGAGGTTAAGTGACTCGGTTAATTACTTAAGCCACATAATTAGCAAATGCCACAAGGAAGATTTTAGACAGGAATGCTTGAGTCAGTGCAAGTGCCAATTCCTTTGTGGTTGTCAGGGTCCTTAGCAACACGTGCCATCAGAGTTGCTAGGTTACTGACTGCACTTCGGATGCTGGCTACTTGCCATCTGCCTGGGTTCTAGTCTCTGGCTTCATAGATGCATTGCCCTTCTCCCCACCTGCCTTTTCATTGTGTCCTTCCTCGGGCTAAATGCCAGTCCACTCTGAATATTGCTGCTTTGCTAGGCTTTCACTTAAGCACCAGCATTTGGATCCATCCCTCTAACATTTCTGTATTGCTTCATTCAACCCACGGAGGAGGATATCCAGCTGATTGGGGATGGAGAGGGGAGGCATTGAGAAATTGGGGATAACAACTCGTTGTTTGCCCACTGAATAATGTAACTCATTATGGACAATAAATATATATTAAAAAAAGAATTTCACAGGTGTGTGTGTATGTTGCTTTCTTTGTTTTTGTTTTAGCGTGAGGTGTCAGTAGTAAGACTTATCTTTTAAAACAGTAAGTACTATTGTGAGAGAGCACTGATTGTGATCTTGTATGCCACTGAATTAGAAGCCTACCCAGAAAAAAAAAAAAAAAAAAAAAAAAAAACACTCCTGTTCAAAAATAACTCTCTGGCACCATGATATTGACTACAGGGCTAACAGAGCTTCCTCTGGTGAAATTATCAATCCACACTAATCTTACAAGAGCTTCTTTCATTTAGCCAAGAAGTCCTCAAATTGATGAAATAATTTAAACCTATAAGGAAAAGTAATGACTTGGAACTTGGTCGATTTTATTACACAGAAATATTCAACCATAAATACATGATTTAGAGATAAATGTATATGTATCTCCCGTGTGAATATATAAAATATATTTATACAGAGACTGTAAATTATATATCTTGGAGAATATGGTTCCATTTCTATCTTCCTGAGTCGTCTCAATGATGGGAATCTTGGTAGACCAACTATTCCATGTAGTTTCCGAAGTCCCCCTCATCTACTCTGTCCCATGATGTACCTATCATAGTTGAACTTGTCACAAATGTTTTCCTCGTGTAGTTAAACAATCTATAACTGAATCTTAATTCCTAAAAAAACCTCACTCAGCAGCCTTGCTGACCCCACAGTGAAGACCATAACCCCACTAAGGAGGGTCCCCAGGATAAGAGGAGCAGGGTCATGGGAATAAAAGAGTATAACCAGGATATGTATAAATTAAAAAAGAAAACTCAGCATGTACCTTCATCAGTTCTCTCACAATCAACTCTCATCCTCTAACTTTATATATTAATATAATACTATAATATGCACGTTATCTAGAAGTTTCCAGTGCCTCATGAGGCAGCATCAATGGCACTCTGTCTCACTGTTGTCACTATGTGGATATGTGTCACCATGTCAGATCTGAGGGACGATAGGCCCCACCAGAGTTAAGTTTTTTTAAAAAGCCATAAATTCAAATATTTTATCTCAATTAGAAAACTGAACATATATATATATATATATATATATATATATATATATATATATATATACATGTAATGGGAGTTTGTGGGGTTCCTTGCCAATGCATCAGTAAATTTAGGGTACTCCAGATCAGATCCTGGTTTTATAAATTTAAAAATTCATAATTTTTAATAATTCTAGGAGACCTCTTCTGTATAGAGATAAATGATATTGAAAACAGAATAAACATAAGTACACACTACAATTGTGTAATTTTATCTAAAAAAGAACAAAATTAAAAAAGAAAATACGTATTTTCTCTTATGTTTAGTAAGATTTAGGAAAAACACTCCAGGTACTCACTCCTGAAATAAACAAGAACTTATGAACTTATGTGAATTTTTAAAAATTTTATTTGAATTAATATCTTTATTGTGCATAGGTATAAACATTATATGAGCAAATCTTGTGAAGATGTCCCCATTTCCCTTCTCTCTGTCCTCTAACTACTGGGGTTCCTCTTTGGTGTGCAAAATGGATCTGTCCATAGGGTAGGAGTTATGAACTGCACCAGAGATAGCAGGTTTGTATATTTTTCTTCCCCCTTTGTGCATCGATATTTCTCTCTAAATTTTAGGACTGCAATGTATGTGAACTTCGCTATATAGTTTCCTTTGTCAGTCTGGACATAAAGTACCCTTACTGTAAAAAGGGAACCACAAGTAATTAGTGTCACCAGCATGTGTCAAGGCTCTGCTAAACTTGCTTACATAGATTTTAGCACCAAGCCTGTCCTTGTCACCTCTCTCTTTCTCTCTCTCTCTCTCTCTCTCTCTCATTTCCTTTCTCATTTTCCCTTTCTTTTCCTATTGCCAAATACCTAAGTATGAATGATTCTGAATATGATGATAATTTTTCAATATTGCTATCAAGGGTCCATGAAATATTACACACACCATGCCAGATTTGTGATTCTATTTGGGGGTTGATTTGCTCTGTATTTATATTGGATTGCCAGATGCAACATTTGGAAATCAATTAGAGATGCTTCACATAGACATGATAAATGAGTTGAAAAGTTAAATGGAAATGGATGATTGAGTAGAGGCTAATCATTTAAGTACTTAGCAGATCAGTGAATGCTTTCATCTTGTAAAGATTCACTTCCACACACATCTTATCAACTTTAGGGACTAGAATAATTAGATGCCCAATTCTACATCGTCACATGATGAGAATATAAATACTATTGTCTCTCATCTTTCATACTCAATTTATATTATAAATCCTTATCCTAGATTCATCCTATAGATCATTTTGTATTCAAGATGAGACTATAAATACTATTTTCTCTCATAGTTTATACTTCATTTATACCATAGATCCTTTACATACAGAACCGAAATTGACCAGACAGGTAAAATAATGAACAGATTTCCACAGATTGTGGGTGACAATGTCAAGTGTGGTAGTTACCTTCTCCTTGCTGGGACAAAATACCCAACCAGGGGCAGTTTATCAGTTTATGGGAAGTTTATTTCAGGCTTATAGCTTTGAGGTGGTTTTATCACAGCATGGCAGAACAGATACTAGGCATTGCATCCTGTCATGCATCTGGGTGGAAACAGCCTAAGTTCTGGATTTGGAGTTGGGCTAATAAACCTCAAAGTCTACCCCAAGTGACACACCTCCTCTAGCAAGGCTCCACCTCCCATTGGCTCATCAGCTGTGGATTGAGTGGAGGCTTAATCACAACACATGAGGATATGGGGGACACTTCACAATCAACCTACCACACCAAGAAAAAACACCTAGCTCCTTGTTGAATTCCTTTAGTTTGTTGTTAAACCATATTGACCTAGGAGTCAATACTTTAAAATAAATGATCTTGACACTTATGCAAATTTATTATTATTTATTGCTGTGGCTGTTAGTCAAAAATATCTGAGCAAAGAAATTTGCTGCAGCTGAAATTGTGAGTTATTCTGTCTAAAAATGCTGCAGCCAGAGATTGGAGCGTAGTCTGAACACTCACTCCAATTCATGTTCTCTGAAAACAAGGTTTGTTTACTTTCAAAAGAAGAGCACAGGGACAGAATTTCTGATTCTACCTTCAAGGTGGCCATTCAAAATCCATTTCTGAAGAGAAGGTTTAAAACTTAATGTTACATTTTATGCTCAAGAAAAACACATTCATTTTGCTGCTAGAAAGATAGCTCTACCTGGAACAGCCACAGAAATTTAAGAGCTGTTTTCTTGTTTTGTTTTGTTTTTGACAAAATTACCTAGGAAGTTTAGGAGGGAGATTTTTTTAAAAAAATCCCAATTTATTGGAATTTCACAATAATTTAAGAAATACTAAAACATATATGTCACTAGAAGCAAGAAAGGACACTATAAAATGCTCAGTTCAAACCAAAGCTCTCTCCATATTCAACTGGAAATGGGAGTCATCTCAGCTAGCATAATCACATGACACAGGACGGCTCCGAGATGACTTAATTGTTTCAGTTACAAGCACTCATCTCGTTATTTTCAAACTGAGCCCTGGAGGTGTGTGCAAGAGTTATGGAGCATTCAGGTAGAATCAATGTTAGAATCTCTTGAGAAGTGGCTATTTTATTTCCTCATCTAAGGCAATCTAAATAAATGCTCAGCTTGGAAAGCAGCAGGAATAAAAGTACCTTTGAAGACTCTAGTTTTATGTAAAGCCACAGAAGTTATTTTTATTTTATTTTATTTTATTTTTTGATTTGTTTCATAGTATGTTTATATTCCATTTGGCAAAAACCATGGATTGTATAGGACCTTTACACAATAAGTATTAACTGAGTTCTGTTCTTGGTGCACAGTAAATAAGAGAGCCTTGATTTTGCTGGGTTCACCTATATACTGGGGGTTGACTGGGGTCAGCTAATATAACATAGGCATTTTAGGGAAATTTCTCCTTGACCCATCTCACCTCCTCCCCTTGGGAGTCACTGATGAGCTGGGAGAAGATAAGCACCTTTACTAAGACTTTTCAAGCTGGTGTTGGCGTTGCTTCGTCTCCTGGTTGAACAAGTCACACACTGGACACATCTTAGCTGAGGTTTCCTCCCAGATATAAGGCTAGGAGCAGGATTAGAAGGGAATTAGTCGGAAGGGACTGGAAACAGCAATAATTACCTCACTGCACTACCATCCCTCATGTTTAGAAAGCAAACTAAGTACCAGCAGGTTATGTATTAACCCATCTATGAGGAAGGATGGATTACCTTGTTCTTAATTGATATGCTACCTATAGAGACACTCCATATCTGAATAAAAAGTAACATTATGTTAAATCAATGTTATTGGTAGAGAGGTTCGAAATACTTCCCCCTTCCTGTGCTAGGGACTAAACAAACCTAGCCTCACACATGCTAAGCAAGTATTCCACCAGAAAAATAAAGTTCAATCTTGCAATACAATTTAACTCATCATCTCCTGTATTTTTTAAACCACTTAATGAAGCTGTGGATCAGCTGTCTGCACCCATTTTAGGAATAAGGAAACTTTTTTAAATAGTTTAAATAACCACAAATAAAAAAAGCTGATAAAATCAAAGCAGGTATTGTTAATGGCTAACAGAGGTTTCTTTCCATGTAAATTTATGGACTCCTTGGACCATTTCACTAATGTCATGCTTAGCCCTCATGACTTACGCAGTACCAGGCTGATCATAAAATCTTCCTTCCTGATGGATGCTTATCTGCTCTAAGCCAGGGAAGTAACCATGATTTATCAGAAAGAACACTGGACTGAAGGGGCGCTGAGTTCTGAGCTCTGACACAAGGAGAGATGGGGAAGAAAAAAAAAAAAACTTCCAAGTCTTGCTGCTCCAGCTTTTTAGCCTGCGAATGTGTATGCAAACACTTGCCTCAGCAGAGGAGGGAGCCTGATGTACTCCCAGTGGGAACACCTTCCATAGAAACCTAGCGGCTGATTTGATCAGAGGGTAGAGTGATAGCTTGGTGGATAAAATGGCAGAGATATGAACACAGAGAGATGCTTCACAACTCTTGCTTATCTTTTTTTTTCTTTCTTACCTTGAAATAATCCTACAATTCTGGAAAATTTGAAAACAATCATAGAAAAAAAAAACTAATTTTTCCTGAAACACTTGAGAATATTACATTGACCTGCTGCCCCATTTCCCTCTGAATGTTTTAATTCATGATTTCTACAAAATTAGACCAAAATAAGGACATGACTCTCGATATGTAACTCCTAGTTAACTCTTAGCTCCATCCAACTTTTGTCAACTAGAGAAAGAAGTTCTACATGAACATTATGGTGAGTTGAGTTACTATGCCCACTGTTCACTTTGGGAGTTTCTTGGTCCTTCTTTTGCCTTTATGTCCCCAACACTTTGAAGACTGTCTAGTAACTGCCTAATAACTGCATCTCAGCTGAGTTAAGAGTGTCTGGTGAATCTCCAAGACAACATCCATTAGAGCCATTGGCAAGATCATCACAGAAGTGAAGCTCTTCTGGCTTTTTCTGTCAGCATGATTCCAGTCCTGAGGATATTCACTTTGAACTCTTGATCAGAATCATGTCTGCCAAGCATTCTTCAGCAAGGATGCTCCCTTATTCCTGGGACTGACAAAAATTTTATGAGGGATTATAGTGAAATGATTGAAATACCTAATTCTTCACCAGTGTTTGAATTGTAAACTTCTGATTTACTATCTGTTTGGACTCAAGGTTTTTTAATCATTTACTGGGTGAAAAGCCTTAGGCATTTACAGTGTGAGGGCCAATGAACTAAATATTATTTTTCTTTATTTCTCTTTCTTTCCTTCTATCCTTTTACCTTTCTTTATTTCTCTCATTTTTTCTGGCTTTACATGGGCACTGGGAAATCAAACTCAGGTCCTTCTGCATTGCAGGCAAGTGCCTTAACCACTAAGCCATCTCTTCATCCCTTATTGCTCTCATTTTTTCTTTCCTTCTCTCTCTCTTCTCCTCCCTCCCTCCCTTCCTTTACATTTTTGGCCATATAAAATTTTCAAAGTATATATCATATTTCCACTGTCATGGTCTAGAAATCAGCTATTTCTTTAAACTGGGTCTGTAAGTCAATATTTACTAAAGTGAATGGTTATAATTGCTAAAAATTATTAAATATATTTTTAACATTTTTGTAGATGGATGTTACACTTTGATCACACGTACCTCGCAGTGTCCTTGCCCATCCCACTCAGTTCCACTCTATATCTTGTCTCTACTAGGATCTCTGACACAAAGGAAACTAGAGTCTCTTCTAGGGCATCAACATCATAGAGAGAGAAGTGACTTCTCAAGCCCCCCTCCATATGTAGCAGAGTGTTGACTGGCCCCATCATGGCTAGCTCTTATAAGGTGTGAATTAATGAATGCAGACACCTTGGAAGATCCTGATGCCTAGGTACCACAGCACTTCTCCACATCTTGAGCTCTCACATTCTTCCTTGCCCATCTTCCATGATGTTCCCAGAGCCCTAGAGGGGATAATTGGCCCTCACACTGTAAATACCGAAGGATGTCTTCTTTAGGTTTGAACACTCACTAGTAATTTGTTTTTAGTAGTTGGCAAGTTACGACCCTCTTCTAGAGCAGCAGCAACAGCAACAACATTGGGTTGAAATCAGCTATTTTTATTGTTTTTAAAATTGTGATTCCTTTTATTGGGAATTATATGCAACAACCAAGGAAAGAGTATTTAAAAGGTGAGTTTTTTTCTTATTATAATTGGAACATTGCAGATCCTGGGAACTCTCAAGTGGATAGACATAGAAGGAATATGTATGTGCATATATACATAGATATGTAATATATAATATATATTCACATGTACTATATATAGCATATTCACATCTGCAATCATTTATACTCACATGGATGCATTTTTATATTCTTATTCCAATCTCTTAGTATGTATTTGTTGGACAGGAATACATCAAAATGCCAAATGCTGAGTGGTTTAATCAAAAGGTATTTATTTGCTCAGAATTCCAGTATCTAGAAATCCAGGATCAATGTGAGGTCAGAGTAGATTTTCCTTTGTTTCTTTCCTTGTCTTACTGGCCTTTTCTCTGTGCATCTCTATATTTGGTTTCTCTTTGTATGTGTAGAGTTTCTTTTACATGACCATAATCTTATTGGATTGTGGTCCATCCTAATGACCATATTTAACCTTAAATACCCCTTAAAGACCTAAGTTACTTTCTGAGTTACTAGATATTCCAAACAGTATCTCTAATGTCAGTTAATTGGATTATATGCTTATACTAAACTCAAACCCAAGCCCAAACCACAAGGCTTATTGTAACTTTGTTTTACTTTTTGTGGTGTGTGTGCATGTGAGTGCCATGGTGCACGGTGGTCGGGTTTGGGTGTTGGTCCTGGACTTCCACCTCATTAGAGTCAGGATCTTTCATTGCTGTTCAGCATTGCACTCACCAGGAAAGATAGCCAGGAAGCTTCCAGGAGATTCTACTCTCCCTGCCTCCCTTCTCACTATAGTTGCACTGGGATCATAGACACTGGCCAGAATGTCTGGCTTTCACATGGGTTCTAGTGATCTGAGCACAGGTACATATACTTGCATGGCACATGCTCCTCCATTTAGCTAGATCCCCAGCTCCATACCTGTATTCGATTAATCTTTTCCTTAATAATGGACAATTAGCTACAAATATACTCAACATAAGTACAGATTAGTTTACCCCCCTCCCACCCCCAGAGTAACACTAATACTCCTGTGTCTCCTCCCTCCTAAGATTACCTTTCTTGGCTCCAGCACCAAGATGGGTTCTTTCTCTCTTTTCTATGTCTCTCCCTCTCTCTTATTTACTCATATACACTATATCTCAGTCTACCCCTCTCTCTTTCCTAGTCTGCATGGGCTATGTTCTCTCTCTCTCTTTCTCTCTCACAACACACACACACACACACACACACACACACACACACACACACACACACACACACAACCTTTGGTCCCAAGATATACATTTGGGACTAAATGATTCCCTAAGGAGGAAGAAGGAAAGAAAGGGGAATAGAGAAGAGAGGGGAGACAGGAAAAGGGAGAAAGGCAGGTACTGTGAATAGCGAAGCAAAGGTGCAGTTTAGTTCTCAAAGTTGATCAAGACCATTAGCTTTTAATCTTCTCTGTATATCCAATGTTAGCATGCATAATCTAATAGAAATTGCTGCTAGAAAATATATTAAATTGAAGATTATTTGTTGGAGAATGAAAAGTTTAAAGAAAGTAGGCAAAAGTAGTAGTCAAATTCTGCATGTCTTTTTTTGTTATTTGTGTTTGTTTGATTGTTTGTTTGTTTGTTTGTTTGTTTGCCAGACTGGTCTAAAATTTGAGATCCTCCTGCCTCTGCCTTGTAGTAGGATTATAGGCATGTGCCATTATGCCCTGCTAAAATAAGGAAAATTGACTTTTTTTTTCAAATCAAACTGAGAAATAATAGCAAAAAATAAATAAATTAGTCGAGATGTTTCCAAAGTCATTTTACAGAAACCTATTTGCTGACTGACCTAGTCAAAAATAGCTAATTGCATTCCTATCCAAGTTATGGATGGTGATTAAAACAGAAGCTGTTTAACAATGGACCTTGGTTTGAAAAATAAAAAACAGTGGCATTTGAATGAAGACAACATGCTAGGATTTTCCTCTGTCAAATGTTCAGGGTGCTGGCCCAGTGACTATGGAAAAAGAGCTCTGAAGCTATCATTAACCTATGCCACAAACAATGAGGACATGAAAGGATGTCATTAGCATTCCAATAGAGGGGAACAATATGTTGATTACCAGGGATTTTCCTGCAAAATTCTCTACAGCAACTGTAAGATGCAGTGGGTGGGACTACAAACTTGTTCAACCACTAAGGAAAGCACTGTGGAGACTCTTGAGCAGAATCCACATAGAGCTACCAATGGACCCAGCTATCCCTCTACTAGGCATCTACCCAAGAGGGGTCACATCTCAGCACAAAGACATTTGTGCAACCATGTTTATAGCAGCTCAATTAATAATAGCGAAGAATTGGAATCAACCCAAATGCCCATCCCTAGATGAATGGATAATAAAACTCTGGTACATTTACAGGATGAAATTTTACTCAGCAGAAAGGAAAAACGTCATATTGAAATTTAGAGAAAATGGACTGACTTGGAGCAGAACTTACTTCAGGAACTCTCAAAAGAACAGAGAGTCAAACACCACATATTCTCCCTCATATGCGGTTCCTACCCAGGTTAACCTTAATCTCTATGCCAACCAGTCAGTAGATGTAAGAGTCTGTGAAAGAGGTGTATAGAATGTTGGGGGGGGAAGAAGGTGGAGACTTGTTTATTAATAATGATTCAAAATCATAAAATTGTTACTTGCACAATGTAAACTATTGAGCAAGAAGTGGCCATCTTCTGGCAAGAGGGGCCATGAATAGAAGGGGAGAGTCTAAGCATATGAAAAATTGATCAGACCCACAATTCCTGGTCCCAGTCATTGGCTCCTCCCCCCAATGAGCTTTTGAGCAAAGTGACCCATGAGGTCCCAAAAACAAGACAGAATTTTGTCAAATATCTTGAATACCCACCCCAGGCCTAAGGTAAGATCCTGTTGCTGAAAAAACAAAAAACACAGAAAGTCATCTATCAGCACCGAGAGACCCTGCAAGGTCCAGAATGGTAACCTACCCCTAGAAGGTAGTTGGTGCAGTGCTGGAAGGCACTGCATAAGCTGCCAGGGGAGGCTGGTCAACAATAGCTGGCGTAAACAGAGACCACTGATATAAAACACAGTCTGCTGCTATGAGTAGGCTGAACACACTTCCTTCTGGGAGAGAGCAATGAACCAAGAAGTGATCACTTGTGCAATGGAGGTACCAAAGCCTAGGGGAGGTAATCAACAGCTTTTAATTTAGCTAAGTGTTAGAATGAAAATGACCACCAGGAGACAGCTCTGAAAGGAAAGGTTTTTAATAGGAAGAAAGGAAACCCTGAGCTGCAGGCTAGCTCCCAAGATGGGAGAAGCCCAAAACCCAGATCAGGATCTGGCTTTTAAGGTGGATGTCCAGCTTGGGGGGAGGGCTGAGGTGATCAGTAGTTAGTTCTCAGCATCAGGAAGGGCAGTGCCTCCCTCCAGACAGACACAGCAGGTGTGTGTAGGGGGGTGTTATCTCCTGTTCTGGAGGCGGCAAGGTCTTGGTGAAAACTTCTCCTGAGGCTGGCTGGGGGAGGGGACAGGGTGTTGCCTGAATCTCAACCTAACACTAAGTAATCCACGCAGTGACAAGGAGTCCTTGAGTGGAATGGGGGACTCAGGGCCAAATACATTGGGAACCAAACTCTTGGGCCCCCAAAGAGAAATTCACCTTACAAGTGAATTACACAGAGGCTAAATAATCACAATAGAATCTAGCCAGTTCAGAAATGTGTATCTCAGGTAACCTATACTGATCTCACTCTCCAATGGAGATTCTGTTTGCATTTTTCAGAAGGCAGAGAGGGAGCTGTGGCTCTTCCAACCCTACCAACAAGCCACAGGCCAATAGCTGACATCCTGGCAAGAGATGAGCCACCTCAGACCTACTGTGGAAGCTCCACATGGAACCCTGCAGAGAGTGGTGGGATAAGCAACAGACCTATAACCACAGCCAGTCAGACAACACAGGATAAGCCAATGAGACAGATACCAAGGAATTTCAACACAACCTAAAGCAGAAGTACAGAGGACCCCCCCCCTAAGACCTCATCAATAAAGCAGCCTTAATACTCACCCACCATGACTCAGGGAACTGAGTGGAAGAGGGGGCGGAAAGATTGTAAAAGCCATGGTGGGAGAGAATACCAAGACATGGCCCCCCTCAGTAACAACATACAAAGGGGGGTGGGACTGGGTTGACTCCTAGGCTGTCCATAACCCCCTCTCCCATGGACTGATCCAGTATGCCCACAGACGGGGATACTCAGCTTAATGGGGACAGGGAAGAGGGAAATCGGGGAATTGGTGATGCCAACACATAATTTACTCATTTAGTGTAACTAATTATGAATAATAAAGATATAATTTAAAAAATACAAGAAAAAAAGATGCTTAGCAGAGAGGAGGCAAAGTCAGCCATGTTTTGAAACTTGAACAAAACCCTATCCTGTATTCTATGCAAGCATTGCTTGTCAACAGAAGTGACGCCTGGCCAAGGCCACCAGTGCCAGGACCGCCTTTAAAGAGTGATACTCGGAGTCCATTCAGCCACATGGCTGTGCCCTGTTGCATTTTATTACATCGCTATGAATTATACAACATTCTCTATGGGATCCAAGAGTCTATTATAGGTTCTTAAAATATGATGTCTTCTCAGGGTAAGTTTGGGTTACTAGGTCAAGGTTTGGAGCCCAGCAAATGAAGACCTAAAGCTATGTCCCAAAAACAGACATCTTCTCCTTACTACCCTCTGTGTATGTTCTAAAATAAAAAGGAAAAAAAACATAGATTATTTGAAGACTGGAGAAGTTTTGATTTCTACTTTAATTGGGTTATACAAATTTATTTTATAAAAAGCGAGCACCAGTCTATGTCTATCTTCACTGTTCCTCAGTGAGCCTTGGGGCTTCACTCACCCCTCCTCCCTGCAGACTGGGTTGACAGATGTGCATGGTCCTGCCCAGCTTTTCATGTGGGTTCTGGGCTCTTAACCACTGAACCATTCATTTATAAATGAGAACAAAGCCTGAGCCCTGGGTCTCATTTTGGGGATCCTAACATCTTTGAAATGCAGTTTCTCAACAGAGTTCTCTCTATCTCCATAGGTTGGTAAAATATAATACCATTTCTCTTTCAACCATAGGAATTGTTCTCTTACTACTCTTTTGACAATTACTGAAGACAACTTGTTAACGGTATACAGGCAATCCACAGAAAACACACCCTGTTCTACAGAGGTGCACAAAGCACTCCTTGGTACATGATTCTGTTATTTCTCCAGCTTCAACATGCATGGCCAAAACAGTACACTGAATAAATTATATTATCGTACAATTACACTTATTTTTCATGGAAATCCCAAGCCTGGGAATTACCTAGAACCATTTAAGTATTACCCTATTTGAAATATGTCACTCAACAGGTCCCCCTATTCTCTAGACTACTTAATAAATCATAGCATTATCTGTGTAATAATCACACCTGAGATTTCTTACATAATGACTATCCAATGGAATAAAGTTAAATATATTGTGTGCAAACATTTACTGTGTAGTTAATGATTTTCTCAAATAGGTTGTTATTAAAAAAAAAAAAAACTTGTATGCTTTTGCCACTTCTCACATCTGGTTTCAGTTGGGTACTGGAGAATCAAATCAAGGTTGTTAGCCTTCACAGGCAAATGCCTTAACTGCCAAGCCTACTCTCCAGCCTGGTTATTCTTTAATAATGAAAAATTATCTAATATTGCTGATTTCCATAAAGCTTTGAGCTTCCCAAGGTTGAATGAACTAATGAAGGAAGGAACAATTTGAGAGGTCATCCTTTCTCAATGTATGCTCTTGGCACCAGAGTCAAGATCAGCTGACCAGATGTAAGAATTTATTTCTGGGTTCCTCATTCTTTTTCCATAGCACCATCCCAGTTGCATACTGTTTTGTGTGTTGTAGGTCTGTGATATATTTTGATATTTGTAATTATTTCAGTTCTCTTAGTTTCTTCTATTTTGATATGCATGTTTTGATGATTCCATATAGTTAATATTTTTATTTATCTTTTCAAAAAATGGCATTAGGATTTTATGAGGGTCATGTTTAATTTATAATTGATTTTGGTAGAGTGGACATTTAAGAAATACCTTCCCATTGTCATGGGATTTCTGCTTGTCTGTGTCATGTTTAATTCTTTCACTGATGATATTTAGTATGTAGTTAACTTTATTTGTAATGTGTATGCTTTTTTTTTTTTTTTGGCAGTAATGCAACCAAGACTAATTTCTCTATCTGATAGTTTGTTGTTAATATGTAAAATGCAACTAATTTTTATATGGTGATTTTGTATTCTGTGTCCTACAACTTGATTTAATTTATTTATTTGTCTAACATTTTACTGGAGTCTTCAAAGATTCATATGCATATATATATATTTATGTCTGTAAATACAGACAATTTCATGTCTTATTTTTCTATTTGGATGCAATTTATTGTTTTCCTTGCCTAGTTACTCTTTCTAGGATTTGTAGAGTTAAATATATATGGTGAGGATGGACATACTTGCACTTTTTTCTACAAAGAGGAAAACCTCTAATTGTTCACTACTGTGCCTGATGTTACTGTGAGTTTTTCAGGTAGGATCTTACTGTGTTGAGAAAATTAGCTTCTGTTCTTATTTCTTGAGAGAAAAATGTAGTCATTTCAACAAATGGAACTGGGAAAGTGGATATTCACACACAAAAGACTGAAACTGCACCTTTATTTTATAGCATAGCAAAACTCTACTCAAAATGATTAAAAAATTTAAACAAAGACCTAAACTTCTAAACTTCTGAAAGAAAACAGCAGTGAGAAACCACATGACATGGGTCTTGGTAAGTCTTTCATAGATGTGATACCAAGATCACAGAGTCAGTAATAACAAAAAAAAATCAGTATTCTAAAATAATGGCAAAGTGGTCATTTAAAATTATTATATTTTATACATGCTGACCAACATTGTACACATGTCTGAAACTGGATATTTTAGAGAATGAAATAGGTTGGCAAAAATATTGATACTACTTGTCTTTATAATAACTGAAAATAAATTGGTTTATTATATTTATAGATATAAAATATACCTATTAAAAGTCATTTTAAGGGGCGGATAAATGGCTCAACAATTAAGGCACTTGCCTGCAAGGACCTCGGTTTTAATTAAAAAAGTATTTTCTGTGAAGTTACCAGAGTTTAGCTATCATATGGAAACATGCAAATATTTCAGTCAATTTTCTTTTGGGGGGTGTTTTTTTGAGATAGGGTCTCACTCTAGCCCAGGCTGACCTGGAATTCACTATGTAGTCTCAGGGTGGCCTTGAACTCACAGTGATCCTCCTACCTCTGTCTCCCAAGTGCTGTGCCACCATGCCCGGCTATTCAGTCTATTTTCATAGGTATATTTTTCTTCAATTTAAAGTATAATTTTTGTTATTATGACAAAACACTTGTTGTATTTTATCATTTTTAAAATATTTCATTAAGACTCTGAAAATTAAAAATTGTTGTTAATTAATATATAATATAAACTCATCCAATTGAGAAGATTGTCAAAATTCTTTTATCATAAGCTCCTCTAATACGTAAGAAAAGAACTCTAGGATCAATTCTATCTCACCTTTGTATTAATGTTGATTAATTCATTCAGCCTTTCTCTTATTTTTTTTCTTCTGAAACATTTCAATGTCATCATTTTCTGTGACTTTGACTTTCAAGAATAGCTGTGATATAATTTTATTTAAAAATTTCGACTTATTTTTCCTAACAGAATGCTTTAGAACACGAATTTACCAAAGAAATTCTACATAATTGAGGGGCATTTAAATTGCTTTACAAAGTAATTTAAAAGAAACAACATTTCTGGCCTGGGGATATAGTTCTGTAGGTAAGAACCTGCCTAGTAGGAACAATCCTGGGTCCAGGCCTGTAAAAACAAATAGTAACAAAACTTTAACATTTACTTCTATGAGTGGTTAAACATGAGCGCTGCATAAAGAAATCAGGTCTGCCAGACTGAAATACACATTTCATAGTAAGACTTGTACCTTTCTACTTGTAAGTTTTGAAAACAAAAGTCTGTTTTTTATTGATACATTATTAAAATTGTTAGGCTTGACTTGTGAATGATGACTACGTGCCAGCCTATTTTAAATGGGTTCTTCATGATTTTCACTTCATACAAACCTGACTCTTCATGACAAGTTGTCTGTATATTAAAATGCAAAGAGAAATGTAAGTAGTTTTCCTGTGAGGATCCAAGTTTTCATAATCTAAATTTCTTGTAGCATGATTGTGAGATATTTTACCTACATAGTAATGAACCTCTTGAACATATAATTTGATTGTATGAGTTAAAAATTACCAGTATTTTCCTTTTTCTTTGAAGGACCTGAGCATACTGACAGAACACTGTCAGTATTTCACTGTTTGTAAATTTGTTTTCTGTGAAGAAAGCCAAGATTATTACAGTTACTATGGTTTCAGATTGTACAAGCATGATAATACTTGTAATCAAAAATGAACAAAGTTAATGTAGGAGAACCATCATTTGCAGGAGCAGCACAAGAGAGCAGTGTTAATTTCTTATCTTCAGGCAGAAGCTCTTCAAATAACGAGCGATTTCTGAAGTAGATGCTATTTTCCTAGCATGAGTGAGTCTGTCAGTTGTGTGTGCCAAAAGATTTCACTACAGGCTTCATGGAAGATGGTCAACATAAACTAAAGTTATGTTCAAGGTACAGAGGTTTCATCAACTTTCTCGTTAATAGAGAAAAATAATCATGCATTTCTGAGTTATTTTGGCCATTATTGCAGATCATATTTATTTTAAAGAAACATAAGCTTTGACAAATAAGAAACTAAATCAACAGGTATAGATTTCATCCTGGAATTACTGAGGTAGCCTCTGCATTTGAACTACTCTCTACATAATCTGCCAAGGAATGCCTGGCCATTCATTCACTAGAAACCTCCCCCCCCCTCTAGTTTCTTTCCAGCTCGCACCCCCTCATGGCCTAGCAGATTTGGGTCAATTTATATTAATTCACATGCACTCTAGTCCTTGGGCATAACTTCCTAAAGCAGACTCCTGTAAATAAGATTTAGCTATGCTTCATCAAGAGTGTCAGGGAACACTCTGCTTTGAGCAAGCCCCTGCATACTACTCTACAGCCAGAGACAGCACTGTTTTACTAGGAAGAATCCTGGCAACAAAAATGAAATGTACAATGTATGTTAAATATAGGTCCCTACACATGAATGTCATGCCTAGATAAGATTTGGTAGCAGAACGTTAATCAAAACCATTCCAGGCTACCTCAAAGTCATGAATATTCATGATTTTTCATGGCAAGAAGAAAACAGAGGAAATGCTAAACCTGGTGGAATGCCAGACATAGTGTAAAACAGGGATTTTTCTGAATACAGTAGGATGCACCAACCCTGAAATGAGGGAATATTTAATTAAGTGCAGGATGCATTGATGAAGGGGACAGATAGTCTCTTTGTGAATTACTTTTCTTTTCTGAAACTGACAATATTTTCTTTAGAGCTCATAGAAAAAGCCAATCTTTTCTAAACCAAGCAGCAATTGCAAGGCTTGGAAAATGAAAATATATTTTTACTCAGCACTTGGTTTGAAGGCCACAAGCAATCAAAAAATCACTGAAAAATCCTTTATAGTATAGTTGTCTGAGACAGCAGAGAAAGAAACTGGATTTTAACAAGCAACTGTCCCTGATAAGTCTATGAGCCCTTTACTGAAGGTCATATGCCTGACAATATAGGAGACCTTGGGCAACAAAACCTGGCAACGTCTAGAGATGTGAGGTAATATCCTCAGTATGTCTGCATTAGTGTAGCCTCTCCTGGGATCATGTCCATGGCCAGAGCTCTTACTGGATTCCATTTGTAGATGACTGCATTGAGTAGGAATTTTAGGTTTATATTGCTCTAATTTACCTCATCAAAATTCACCTAATGTTCAAAACGCAGACCTAGCAGAATATATGTATTTCCCATCAATTAGGCCGCATTCTGTGTATTTAGTCACCTTCTCCAAGTCTCTCTTCCCATGTTTAATTTACATTAGCAAATGATATCTGAATATGAACTTACTTATTAAGCATTCACTAAGGACTCCCTGTTCCCACAGCTCTAGGTCAATGGCTGTAGACCTTGGAGCTGTTTTGCTCTGCAGGTTGCATTTTGCTGAGTGGGGGACATTCTCGTTGCCAGAAATGGGAACATGTGCTGAAGAGACCAAAGCCAACGCCTTCCCTTCCTCCCACCACCCACACAGCAGAGTCTTCCCATCCAATTCCATCGCATCTAAGAACCCCTGTTATAAGAATGCATAAAATTGCTTTCACAGGGTTCATAAAACCTGTCATTTATGTAAACAAAAGAGATAGGAAGGTGGGAAGGAGGAAAAGTAGCACATCAAGGTCAAGTAGAAGGAGATTTTATAATTCCTGAATTTGGACACTACAACGTTAGAAGCAGAGCAGTGGCTTACCAGCAGGGTTCTAGAATATCAACTCCTCCCCAGTGCCAGGGAGCTAGCAAAACTTAGGATTCTCTTATAGCTGAAAATAACTTTTTCCTTTTATTCTTATGGGTTCTAAAATGTCTTCAAATTTGCTTTTATTTTAACCTTCCTGTATGTGACATATAATTTACACATGGAAGTTATAAAATGAAATAAAAACATTTAGACAATGTCAAAGTAAGCTAAAGACAACCCATCACCCAGGTTAAGACAGACGTACACCACACACAGCCACCACCTGTGCTCTTCTTCTTCGAAGGCACATTTTCCGTCTCTTCCTTAGAGTTCACTGTTAGCTTGTGCATTTCTACACAGGGAAGCTTACTGATCGGAGTACCTGCTCCAAGAATTCACATCTCTGGGAGTGACCCTGGATTTATTTTGGGTATTTCTTCTCAAGTTTCAGCAGGAGAAATCTGTCCGTTTAATCTGGGGCTTGCTAATTTAGCTAGACTGGCTAGCTAGTGAGGCCTAGGGTTTTGCCTCTAGCAATGCTATTCCTAATTTTTCTGATTCATCTTCTGTTGTGGCTGCTCTGCTGTTTAGTTTGTTCATTTAGATCTTTACTGGTTAACACAGTCTTCATTTCCAGTAGGTTTATTATTTTATTTTATTTTTTTACTTTTAGATGTGCTTTAGCTGATTTTACAGTTTTCAGTTTCTGGAATATATTGTGTGTGAATGTGTTTGCATGTGTATGCTAGTGTGTGTGTGTGAAAACAATCTTAGGTGTGGTTTTATAGGTGCTATTTGTCTTTTTGAGGCAGGTTCACTCACTGGCCGGAACGTGCCCAGTGAGCTAGGTTGGCTGGCCATTGAGCCCTGGGAACCCACCAGTCTACAACTCCCAGCACTGGTCTACAATGTCCACCATCACACCTGGCTTTCTTCACATGGGTTCTGAGGGATCAAAGCAGGTCTTGGGCTTATAGGTCATCACTTTGTTGACTGAACTATCTCTCTAGCACTGTATGTTTTCAACTGACATAGAATTTACTAAAAATTAGTCATTCTAGCCAATTTATGGTCTGCATCTTATCACCACCCTTGTGTGAAGGCTTTGGAGTTGGATTTCTTGCTGTTGGAGTTTTCTTGCCTCTCCCTCATGGTCCCCCTTTTCCTGTGAGTTTGATTCTACTTGGTACGCCTTGTACCTTTCTATGATGATTCTCAACGAAAGAAAACAATATCTGCAGAAAAGATAAGGGTTTAAAATCTACAGCGATATGGCCCAGTATTCAGAAGCCCTGCCTAGCATGCATGAAGTCCTGATTTGGAAACTAGTTGAAAATGCTGAGAACAATGGTTGGGGCCCAGATAATTTATGCTAAAAGCCAATTAAGAGCAAATTATTTCTAATCAGGGTTATCAGAGAAGATTTCTAGAAATAGGAACATTTTGTCTTTTGTAAAACAGAATTTGAATTGAAAATTTCTTATTAAAATGAACATATTTTGAAAAAGACATTTCTATAAGTCCTCTTCATAAATTACTAACATTAATTTAAATGTTTTTGAAGTTTATGAATATCTATGTAACCTAAACATAATATTGGCCACAAATCAAAACTAACATAAAAATTAAACATGATGTTTTATGTTTCTAAAACAATGGCCAGACTTTTGCTAGATATTTAATGTTCGATAGTTATTGAATGATTCCAGGATGTATATGTATGAGAATTATCCCACATTGTTCTTAATTATTTTGGGATGAGATTTAAATTTAAGGTTTTGAGTAAGGAAAACTGTTAAGAAAACTAATAAGATTATTTAGTATGTAAAGTGTGTCTCAGCATAGTAGATATTTTCACAAAAATTACCTTCTAAATAGTGTTATGTGTGTGTATGCATAATTTAAGGGCAAATACTGCTTGTCAGTGAGACAAAAATCTTTATTGGTAGTTTTTGCTTAAATCAATCTAAAGTTGCTATTAGGCATCTAGTTAGTTTCTTTTGGAAGTAAAACAGGAGATATTTTAGGAAGTATCTTGGCTTGATAAAGGCAAAGATGATTTTATTTGTTTCTTTGGCAAAAGAGTATGTTTGTTAGCTACAGGCAGGGGAGAGTTTCAAGGGCAATTGTGAAGAGCACTGATGATTCACTTCAATATGCATGTTCCTATCTTGGAGACAAATTCCTCGGTTAGAAAATTCTTCATAGGGTTTGGGGCTGTGTAAAGCAGGCATACATTGGTGCAGGATTAACCAATGCCAATACAAATCGTCAAATAATAGAAAGACAGACTTCTTGCAAGTCCTAGACTTATATTCTGTGTCTATAACTAACTGTTGAAGGGCAAACCTTTACAGAGGTAAGCAGCAAATCCATAGAAAGCATAGGATCTGAATAGATAGATCTTTTAAAAAGAAGATATACAATAGCCAATAAGAACATGGAAAGGTGCCCTCCATCATTTGTTCTCAAAGAAATGCAAACCAAAGTCATCATCAAAAAGAGGAACAATGACCAGTACTGGACATCATGCAGAGAGATAAGATGCTTCATATACTGATGGAGGGGATACAAGTGGTGTCACCGTTTAAAAAACCAGTCTGGCAGGTCCTGTGGGTTGGTGCTGCAACATCTAGCCATTCCGGGGCTAGATCTATGCTCAAGAGGAATGAAAAGGTGCACTAGGTAAACAATTGTCCAAGAAGATTCATGGCAGCATTGTAAATGTCAAAACATGAAGAAAAAAAACAACTCAAATGCCTATCAAGTGATGAATTAATAATTGAATAAAGTATATCCAGGAAAAGCAGTATCATTCCTCACTAAAATAATGGTGCATGCTAGAACACAATGAACACTGAAAAGACTTTGCTAAGAAAAAGAAGTCACCATGGTTCATGTTGTTTATGATTAAACTTACAACACACCTAAACTAAGCAAACCTACACTGAAATAAGGCAGTTTTTAAAATTAGACGAAGGGTGGTAGAGAGGGTGATTGAAAGGTAATGTCTCAAGATGAATGGCTTCTTTTTGGAGTAAACACAATGTTCTAAAGTGTGTTATAGTGATTATTGCACAACCCTTTAAATGTACTAAAAATTCCACAACTTGGGAGGCCAAAGTAAAAGGAGCACCATGAGTTTGAGGTTACCCTGAAACTACGGAGTGAATTCCAGGTCATCCAGCCTGGGCTAATCAAAACCCTACCTGGGAAAACCAAAAACAAAAAAGAAAAAGTTAGAAATAAAACATTTTAATAGATTTGTAAGGCTATTTTCTAACAAAAGGTATTCTGTTAAATTTGATTTTTCAGATAATCATGTTTCAATATAATTTTCCCATGCTGTAGTATAATATGAATAATACGGTTTTAAATGTGAATGCTAAATTTAATAGAAGTCTTCTGTTATAATTGAAACCTCCACAGAGAATCAATGACAAGTTTAGACAAGGAAAATTACAAAGTTCTCATAGGCAAGTCAATTAATGTGGAAGTTATGAATTGACACCAATAGATCAAAATCTGGAAAAAGAATTAGGAAAAATTTATTAGAGAAAATGAAATTTGTGCTATAAATTCATAGGAATTTCCATAAGCCTGGGAATAGCATGCCAATTTTACTGTGAGGATGGTCAACCTGACATCCATCTTTCTCTACCTTATGCTCTGTTACTCAGCACAACCATATGATAATGTGCTTTTTACATTGCCATTCATTGTGGCCCTTGGAAGGATGAACTAAATGGCCTGTCAGAATTTTATTTTAGAAGCTAGTCAACCCAATATGTACAAGGCAGAGCTCAGAACCACTGTTCAGAGGCAAGTTATACAGAAAGAGAAACTGAGGTTTATATGATACACTGGCTTCAGAAACAGCTTCAGAAAATACTTCTTATATTGGGGCAAAGCAATTCCTAAAGAAGTTTGTTGAAGAGAGACATAGAAGGCCAGATTTTTCTATATTCTGTCATAGTGACTCCTACCATCATACTTTGTCCAACTGGAAACCAAAAATACTAAAGCATTTGAACAGCAATATTAAAAACACATTTTAATATCCATTACATGGTCCAACTTTAACTAAAGCTTCCCACATTGGATATGCGCAGAAACCATCTTACTTCACACATGCGAATAATACTTACAGAGCTCCTATTGCAAACCTTGAGAGAATTGTGAGTAAATGCTACAGTCTATATTCTTGAAGATCTTATAGACTACTTCAGGAAATAGACCCCACAAAACACTCCTGAAGTTCTGTGCAAATACTCTATCATAGCTACCACAGCCCATAATATATATATATATATATATATATATATATATATATATATATATATATATATATATATATATATATATATATATATATATATACCATAGAGCATATCTAATCATACACACCATAGAGCATACATCATACATATCATAGATCATGGCTCATCATACATACCAAAACTACTGTTTATTTAGTTGAGCCATAACTGTTTTCCTTCCCCATCCCCATTGCCTCACTACAGATCTCACCAACTTTTGTAAGCATGGTTGTAGTTATTGCTCCACTTCCTTTAAAATTGTTCACTGATTGCATTGCCAATTAAAGAAATTACACATACTTCACAGAGACCGGAATTCTTTACTGTGGCTCTATCCTGTCTTTCTAACCTCAGCTCCTGATTTTCTCTCCCTTGGACTAGTTGCTCCAGCATGCATAATATGTTTGTTTTCCATTTTCAAACAATTAAAAATATTTTTTCAAAACTCTTGTTCCTTCTGAGGGAGATTATGTCTAATTGCATTCTTTCATTCTTTGAAGCATGCCAATGTGTGGGAATATATGAAAAAGGAGACAAGTCACAGGCTGTGTGCTGAGGACATGGAAGAAGTCATCTGTGGAGCATTCTGGGTGGATGAAAGCTCCAGGGAACTCACAGGACAGGGATGCTTCAAATAAATGTGATGGCATTTGTATGGTTGCTGTGGAATTCCTTTCTTATCACTCCTCCCTGGAATCTCAACATTTCAAAACTGTGAGGGCAATCTTAACATTCAAATGGCTTTCAGGATTGAAGGGAAGATACAGAATTTAGGAAGTGACAAAATATCTCAAGGTAATGAAAAACATAGAAAGCCTTCACAGAAAGAGAAGGGAACTAAAATTTAGGAGACTTGAGAGTCTAGAACTAGAAGTGACTGTGGAACTATCAATCTTCTATGTGTTCTATAGAGCCTCAGTGGGCTCACAGGTTTGTGAATAAGCCTTTTTCTTAGCCAGCCACAAGTGCCAGGTCGAGGAGGTAGTGTTGCTATCGGAGGTGGGGGCTGGGTTCCAGCCTTGGGACATCAGCGTTCAGCCCAGCTTGCCAGTGCTAGAAAGCTCACTCTAACTGCTTCCTTGATGTAGAGATGTGTCCCAGGCTCCTTCTCAGGCCTGTCATGGTTTCCCAGCCATGATGAGCGGCTCCTGGTCAGGAGTTTTGTACCAGGAGTGAGAAGATTTCGCCTACAGCATAGGTCAAAAAATATTGGACAATTAAATCAGATCTCAAAGCCCAGAATAACCTGGAGTATCAGCTATACCCATTCGCACAGAAAGTGTTTACAGAGCTTCAGGTTAAGACAGAAATCACCTCCCAGGATTCCTGTGAAAGTCATTGAGATCACATTGTAGCTGCAGAAACCAGGACTGAACATCTGGGGAGAAGCAATAGGATTACGTTGATTCATAGGGGACCACACATAATATCATTTCTCCTTGACCTCTATTGAGCTGGCTTCATTATCAAATCTCTTGGTGTTATGGGAGGCATTAATTTCTGAACTGTTCAGGCTGGTGTGTGGAGTTTTAGTATCAGGTGTCATCTATTATACCTCAAAATGGGATTTTTTTTGAACGTGAACTTGATGATAAAATCAAAGATCAATCCAACAAATGGGAAATGGCACGTTCAGACTAGCCTTCCTTCTACCTATCTCTATAGACCTTAATGGCCCTGTCACCAGCTGCCCTTCAAGATAAAACCTCTACCGGTGTTAATTTGATCTGTGTAAATGTCCTCATATATCATAATAAAAAATGGAACCCTAATCAGAAGAAAATTGACTTCCATGTTTAAAGTTACATCACTTATTTTTAGAGCAAAAGTTAACAATAATATTTAACTTTCCAAACATTCACAAATGAATAGTTGTATTTCAGAATAATACTTCTTTTGAATTAAAGTGGCATTTTGCCACTTTGTGATTTGTCACTAATAGCTAGATCAAAAACCTCATTGCAGTAGAAATTGTGCTTCGTCTGATCACTGACGTAGCCCCAGCAATAGCCTGTGATGCAGGCTAAACAGATTTGTAGATAGATTATAAATCGAAGGTTGTCTTTTATATGATTGTTGGTCTTTCTGTTTGTCACATGTGAATAAAGTAACATGACCACATAATAAAAAAGGATTTTTAAAATGATTTTTATTGCCAGGCATGGTGGCAACCCCAATCCCGCACTCAAGAGGCAGAGGTGGGAAGATTGCCTTGAGTTTGAGGCCACCCTGAGACTACATAGTGAATGCTAGGTCAGCCAGGGCTAGAGCAAGACCCTACCTTGAAAACTAAAGGAAAAAAAATTATTTGCAAGGGAGGTGGGGGGATGAATGGCATGCCAGAGCTTCTAGCCACTGCAAGCAAACTCCAGATGCACACACCACTGGGTGGGTACTGGGGATTGAACCCAGGTTGTTGACCTCTGCAGGCAAGCACTGTAACTGTTGAGCCATCTCTCCAGCCCCAAAATAATTCTTTAAATATATGTCGGCTAATGTTTAGTATTTTCTTTGTACCATTTCAGGTATGTTTTCTTATCTTGACTAATGTTCTACATTTACAGGCAGGGGGGATTTAAGATATGACTGTAACTTTAAGCACTGCTATATGAATCTATGTCTTTCTTACCCCACAGCATAATCTTTTTTTTTTTTGGTTTTTCGAGGTAGGGTCTCACTCTAGTCCAGGCTGACCTGGAATTCACTATGTAGTCTCAGGGTGGCCTTGAACTCAAGGCGATCCTCCTACCTCTGCCTCCAGAGTGCTGGGATTAAAGGCGTGTGCACCACCACGCCCAGCTCCCACAGCATAACATTGCTCACAGTGTTTCTATAATGTGCCCATCGACCCACTAGTACGAGGTCCCTACAACATGTCACAAAATCTACCAGGACATAAGCTTCGGCTTGTTATTGCTTTCTTTTTATTGCCAACAATCCTGTTATAATAGGTTTTATATAGAAAGATAGAATTGATTAGAAGTTTACTTTGTACATTTGGTGAATGGAGGGAAGTAAGTCATAAGATAATGGCCTCGGATGTACTTTTCTGGAAATAACATGTACAGATATGCTTTTTCAACTATTTTAATTTTATATATTTATTTTCATTTTATTTTATTCATTTATTATTATTATTATTATTATTATTATTATTATTATTATTATTTTGTGCCTTTTTTTTTTCGAGGTAGGGTCTTGCTCTAGACCAGGCTGTCCTGGAATTCACTATGTGGTCTCAAGGTGGCCTCAAACTCATGGTGATCCTCCTACCTCTGCCTCTCGAGTGCTCAAATTAAAGGCATGCTGGCTGACTTTTTCAACTTTATGATTATAAAAAAAAACAATATGAATTCATTAGAAATTTGCTTTAAATTTTAAATCTTGATGTTTTTTCCCCAAGACTAGCAATGTATGACATACTTTTCCCTATCAACACCCAACTGCAGCTGAGACACTTGCAGACACAATGTTCCATTGGTTGCTGTATCAAGTTCATTGCCAACTTACAACATTTTCAGCTTACAATGTGTTGAACAAATTGTGGCCCCATGGAAAATCAGGAATCATCAGTATTTATTCTCTTCAAATCTATACAACTCATACACACACAAACACACTCAAAGAGATGAAAATTGGTGATGTTTTACAGCATACAGTCAAATTCTGTTTAAGATTTCTTCCCTGGGATGAGGGTCAAGGGTCAGTTGACATAGTGTTTGGCCAGCAATGATGACTGATGGCTTGTACTGATTGTCAACTTTTTAAGACCTAGAATCACCTGTGAGGGTCTATGCCTCTGTGCACCTTTATGGGGGATTGTTTTGTTTAGGCTAATGAGGTGAGAGGATCCACCTTAACAGTGAGAGGCACCATTCCATCATTGGAGTCCTGGACTGGTGGAGCAGTGTCATTCCTCTCTCTCTGCTTTTTTTGTGGACTGGCTTCAAGCTCCTGCTGTCATGCCTTCCTCACCATGATGGTTTATAACCTGGAACTATAAACTGAAATAAACCCTTCCTTCTCTGAACTGATTTTTGTCAGGTATTTTGTCCCAGCCATGACAAGGTAACTGATGCACATATGAGGACCTGATTTTGCTCCTTAGAACTCATGTTAAAATGCCATCTGTGATAGCAAATTCTTGCTCCTCAGTGCTGGGGAAGGATGGGGGGGGAGCAGGAAGATCCCTGGGGCTCACTGCTAGCCAGTGTGTCTTGATTGCAAGCTACAGGCCTATGGGAGAGAGTCTCAAAAGATGGTGTCATGGTTTGGTCCAGGTGTCCCCAGAAACAAATGTGTTCTGAATGCTTGATCCCCAGCTGATGGCAGTTTGGGTATTTGTACTTGTTTGATCTGTGTTGTCAGAGGCAGGCTTATGAGGTTATAAGCCAGCTTCCCCTTGCCAGTGTTTGGCAGACCTTTCTGCCGCTGTTTGCAGTGCTATGACAGAGGGGATGTCCACCCCTCTGCTCATGCCATCGTTTTCCCTGCCATGGTAGAGCTTCCCCTCTAGTCCATAAGCCAAAAAAAACCCATTCCTCCCATCAGCAACTTTCAGTTGGGTTCTTTTCTGCAGCAATGAGAAAGTTGACTACAACAGATGGAGAACAGTGTTCCTGAGGAAGAACACAAGAGGTTGTCTTTGGCTTCTACATGTATTCCCACACATGTGCACATGCATACCCCCCACAGCACACGAGGGTGTGCGTGTGCAGCACACACACACACACACACACACACACACACACACACACACGCAGATGTTTTCCCACAATATAAAAGCACACTTGAATAACTACATAAATATATATTCCCGGATTATGTCGAACACTGACAACTGAAACAATTTATCTTAGGATCATGGAATTTTTAAGTAAGGAACCATGCTTTTGTCAATGTTCAAATCAAACACTTAAGACTCAGTAAATCAAAGAAAAAAGAAATTATAATTACTTTCCTTAAATGACAGAGGAAAGGGCTAAGCTTTAACATATATTATTTTCTCCCTTATCATTTTACATTTCACTTCCAACAATGACTCCAAGAAAACTATTCAAATGCAAAGTAAGACAGTGTGCACAAAGGTAGGCTCTCAGTAGGCCAGATGGTATCTATAAACAGAAGACATTTCCACCAAGGCCTAAGACTAAGGCTGGACAAAATGACTCCTGTTCTGCTAGAAATATCAACCAAACAGAAAGAGTGTGAAGATTTCTGAGATGAAACTAGAGATTTTCACCCAAAGACATTAGTATGAAACTCATGTGTTTAGGAAGCATGATGGATAAGATTTTCAAAGTGTTTTAAAATTCATTAAAATTATAAAATGGTTAAGAAAGAACTATTTATGATTATAGGTTTTATTTATGAGAGAACTTCCCCATACATGATCTTTAACATTTATTGAAGAATGCAGGCACATCAAACTAAGAGTTAAGCTTTCTTATGTCAAAAAGAAAACCGTAAATGACACCATGAATAAAGGTGCTGTGTTTATGGCTGGCATGACCCCAGAAATCAGATCATGATCAGATCATGAAAAGTTGAGGAACATCTTAATTTTCCCCTAAAATGTATGTTTAGTAAGATAAGATGACTCTGTACCTGAAAGCATCCCGAGGAACAGGTGCTGTTCATCACACCTCTCCTTGTTCCCTCCTTGTTTACAATCCCACAGAACAAGGACATCCATGGCCACAGGAAGGATCTGTTCTGTCCTCTTCTAGCTCCCTGCTGCTTATGAGTAAATTCCCTGTTCCTTGTCGCTTCTTAGTGGCGGTCTTATTTCCTGCACTGTTGAGCAGAAATAAAACAGCCGGATTTTGCACTGCTTGGGCACCAAACCTCTTGAGCACATCGTTTTGTTTTGGTTTCAGGGTTTTCTGTGGGGAGGTATGTGTTGAGACAGGATTTTATCAGGATCTTGGGAAGCCCAGGTTGGCTACACAAAACCTCATGGGGCCAAGGATAGTCTTGAACTTCTGATCCTCAGGCATATAACTCCAGAGTGCTGGGATTCTAAGAATGTGATCCTGTCCTGGCATATGTAGTGAGGGGCTTCATGAATGCTAGGCAAGCACTCCTCCTACTACGCTATATGCCCATTCAACATCTCTCTTGGATTTGTTCAGTGGGCTCTGTGTCCTCTTCAAAGAGACCCAGAAAGGGCCCAGCAAGGGTGTGGTGTGATGAGGAGAGGAATCACACAGCCTGCTCTAGGTCCTAGTCACACAAAGAATAACCACTTCCAAAGTATAGCATGCAGAGAAGACACAGGAACCATGAGAAAATAGCCCAGTGACTTGTGGTAAAGTGAGCTGAACAGGAGTCCTTACATTCAACTGTGCACCAGTTAGGGAAGCTGAGAATTAACGTTCACTCACTGGGATGTGAGGTTTGGTTTTCATTTCTTCACAACAAGGGGGAAGTCAGGTTAGCCTATCATATGCCTCCAAATGATCTGGATTTCAAAAGCACCTGCCCTTGAACTCAGCATTTTCCTTTAGGTTTGTTTCTGGGCCCAAGAGAATCAAGAGTCAAGTAGTGCATTTGGTTTGCCAAAGGCCTACCGGCAGATGGAGCTGTAATAGGAGAATCTGTAGAATGAGCCACAGTCAAGACTAACATCTGCTTCCATTCACTCAATGAGATGACAAGTGGCCATTTCTTAGGCCCCAGCTCTGTCCTAAGTGCTAGGCATGCAAGGCTGTAAAAGCCAGTCAGGGATCTTCCCATAGAGCCGCAAATCTGATTGCACAGGTGAACTTACTATCTTAAGAGGGGCAGTGATGGAACAGCAAGACAAAACATCTCATAGAATGGAGACACAAGTCACTAAGAATTAATTCCTACTGAAACACACTGAATACATTTGGGGAACTTCTGGGAGCTTGGTTTAATCCTTTCTCTTTAACCTTATATTTATTATATTCATTTCTGTTCCGTTCTGCCCACAGCAAGCCGACTTCTGTAGGATTCACCACCTACACTTCAGTGCTCTCTGGCTTCTGGTTGAATCTACTAGATGGAATGTAGCAGAAAAAGGATGGAGAAATCAGTGTAGGAAGAGAAAAGAGAACAGGGGAATCTCATTTTATTCCACCTCATAGTCTTTCCTATGACTTTCACACTTACCTGGAGTCAAATATTACCCTTTCT
This sequence comes from Zapus hudsonius, assembly GCA_004024765.1. NCBI lineage: Eukaryota > Metazoa > Chordata > Mammalia > Rodentia > Dipodidae > Zapus > Zapus hudsonius. The sequence continues at coordinate 37,843 of PVHP010002165.1, forward strand.
TCTTCCTTTTACTACTGTTATCCTAGATTGTTAAGGTTCTCACAACTTGACCAACTCTATATAAATAATACAAAAAACTTCTCTAAAAATACCATCTGTTATGTGCTAAGACCTGAACAGGCACCAAGGAGGGAAGGAGCAGTGGTCGCTGTATTCCACCTGACTGAGCAGAGATGCTCTGTGTTTCACCAGAAGGGCACTGGCCCCATGAAACAGCCCAGTGCTCATGCCATCATAGACCCCCAAGTGTGAAAATTTGATATTTATCTAACAATTGTCATAGCACATCATCTGCTGATGGAGAGAGAAAGATATCAGAAGGGGATATGATGAGGGCTATAAGCAGAGTTAAAAAGAAAATAAGTCTGCTATGGGTTTTGGGTAAAGGAATTTTGCTATAAATGATGCCTATGTACTGGGCTGTGAAGAATGAGTTGGAATCTTCTAGGCACAAAAGGGATTGAGCAGGACAGGGAGAAGAGGGAAGGAAAAAGAAATATTGTCTACAAAGGAACAGGCTCAGGAGACCTGGAATGGCAGGTCCTGTCAAAGGCTATGGAAATGAATCGGACAGAGGATGTAGAGTGTTAACGTATGAATTGTGGAAGGAGTCAGAGCCTGACCACATTGTTTCTTCTGCATCAAGTTGAAGATATCTATTTTGTGGGCCTTGTAAAAATACATAGTAATTATACATCAAGGAATTCAATAACCTAATGTCATCTTTAGAAATGAAGGTCAGTGGCAGGGGTAGAAGGACCTGTTAGTTGGGTAACAGCATGGGCCTTAGGGTCTTGATCTTGCCCTATTGTCCACTCTGGGCCACAGCCTCACTCACCTTAAAGATGGTGTCTGGCCATTACACATCATAAGAGTCCACCAACTGTGGCCAGCTTCAAGTGCAATATGCCGTAGAATCCATTCTGACTACATGCCCATTTCTTACCCCTGTAAATATTAAAATATTGAAATATGGCTCTGTGTAGACTAAAATAGACTGAAATTAGAGAGAGCTACGAACATTGAAGGAAGGACTCATAACTGGAAGCAGAAGACAGACTAGGATGCTTATGAGAAATCTTCTCAAATTATGTTAATTAGTATCACTCTACACAATTTTAAAAGGTCTGATTTTCTTATTTTAAATGTCTACTGGAAGTGTGGTGAGGCAAGGCAAACTAGTTAGATGGTGACAAGCCAACAGGTGGTAACAGACAGGGAGGGAGGTTGGGACTAAAGATAATAAGATTGGGTTTAGGCTGATGAAAAGCTGCTTGTAGAAAATGACACCTAATGAAAATGAGGGCTTGGAGCTTAAGACAGTGAGAAGGAAGGGTATGTCTTTGGACTGTATCAGGTGAAAGGCTGGAAGCTGATTTGGAAGGAAATGAGCTCCTAGGAAAAGCTTGTCCTTCACGAAAGTGAGAAATGGAACAGGAGAAGAGGTTGCGTGACTAAGGAGGGGACTGGGTCAGGGAAGGACCCACAATTGCTCACTGGGGTGACCATGAACCCTGTTGGCCTTCATAGTCCCAGGTTTTAGCATGCAGGTCTCAGTCCCAGCTGATTTAGCATTTGACCTAGAAAAAATGTCCAGTTTCAGCAACTCGATCCATTGTTGGAGTTTAGAAAATTTTACGAAGGAAGTGGTTGGCAGCACTAAGTACTAGTGTGTTCATAGCACCCAGCCTGTCACGATTTTAGGGGTCACAGAGCTTCCTGTGTCTATGAAAAGTATTATTTGAAATGAAATCCAAATGTTCCTTACAATTTGTTCTCCATGCTCTTTGGTAATTATTTTGATACTGATTGTGTGTTTTTTTGGACTCATCTTGCCTGCTAATTTTTCTATTTTTTTTCATTGCTGACACCAATTTATATTTTAATTTTAATAGTGCTGTTTTTTAGGAAAATGGTGTTTTCAGTTTCCTCACTATATTATGTTCAGTCATCAGCTGAGATCCTCAAGAGATTTTTGATATCAAGAAACTAAAATTAATTTGATCTGAAGAAGGCTGCAAAAAGTGTCATATCTGACATATTTGAATGCTACATTATCAAAGATCAATTTCAGATTCTGATCTTAAAGCCATTTATGAAAAAACAATGCATCTTTGCTGGGCTAACAGTTTGCACCATGGAAACATTTTAATCAACACTATTTGAATGAATAGTACATTCCCACAGATTTGAGGGAAATATTGATTTCTTGTTGGAAAATACTCAGACTATTAAATGCACATGAAACCCCATAGGAACCCAACTTTAAACCTTAGAACATTTAATTAAAAAGCCTCCTATTTAATTGGGCCACAAAACAATCTGTTTGGGAAAATATTTCATTACAGAAATGCTATTGGATGGACACAATGTTACAATATTTTCTCTAATAACATACTTAATCATGATCTCAATCATAAATTGATAAGTTGTGCTTACCAGTTCTTGCATTTCTTTCCATAGGGCCCTAAGCAAGGAAAAAGGTGTGTGTGTGTGTGTGTGTGTGTGTGTGTGTGTGTGTGTGTGTGTGTGTGTGTCTTCCTTTAACCATGAAGCTCTTTCCTGTGTTTCTAAAACACACAAGGAAGCTATCAGAGATCAAGTGTCAAGTATTGCATGGAGCTTGTTACCTGTTCCAGTTGAGCTCAGTAGCTACAAGGAGAATTAAAATCACCCCGGTGTGACACTCATTGAGAAAGTCTGATGTACTTAGCAGAGTGAAACACAGTACCTACATTCGCCTCCCAGCCCCAGGCTCTGCCCCTTCATTTCAGTACTGCTCTAGATGAGTAGTTATGAGCAATGTACACCTGTTTCCTGCAAGCCAGAGAACAAGTCAGCACCCACTTCATTTTGCTGAGAACTAGGTCCTCTTTGTCTTCCTCTCAAAATGACATTTAACTTCCACAGCCACCAGTGAAGGACCAAGCATGCCTCCAGACCTCCTCTTCGCATGTCCCTGAACTCCCATTAACCATACCCAAGTTTTACCAGCTCCTCCCATCTGGCACTTTGTACTATTAACCCTCTCACTGGATGGGCAATATCTCCACTATTAAATGAACTGTAGAAAGCTATGAAGGGTGTGAAGAATGGGACCAATTTTATCCACATTTTTCCTTCTCCCATCAGCGCTCAGTATGACTTGAAATCATTATACACTGTTTATGAAACCATATTGTTCCCTTTCTTTCTATCTTTTTCCTAAGTAGGCCTGGGACAACATTTTTCTGAACACAATTTCCACCTCACAATTACATTTTGACATGAACAGTGGTCCTTATAGCATGCTTTACCTTCAGTGTTGTGTGGAACTTAATGATAATTTCACACAGTCTATAAAGTCACCCAAGATGCAGAGAGAAAAGCCCTGAGATACACCCAGGATTTCATCAAGAGAATTACTTCATTGCAAGCAGATATTGTTCAGACAAGCAAACCATGCTACAGGATTTGAACTTTACCAAATAATTCATTTATATGAGCCAATTTTTTATGCTAGATACATTTTCTGGTTCTAGATCAATACATGAATAAGCACAGATTTCTGCCACAAGTCTATTTCCCAAGCATGGAAATTCCATGGAACTGGGGAGCTACCCCACAGCTGACTGGTTCATGAGACAGAGAACTGATTCTGGGTATTATGGTGGAACATGAAAGAGGAGTAGAGAAAGGAAGGAAGGAAGGAAGGACCATAAGAAGGGAGGAGGGAAAGAGGGAGAAATGAAGAAAGGGAGAGAATTCCAATCAGATCTCAAAAAGACACACACGCTGCAGTGTTTCTGTTTATCCCCAAACTAAAAGGTCACACTCCTAGAGAACAGCAACCAATCAGTACTGCAGGTGGAGTGTAATGATTGTAAGCAGCAAAACCTGGTTTCATGGATTTGTGTGAAAAAATGGTTTGTTGGAACAGATTGCTTGGAAGGAAGCACAAAGATAGCCAATGTAGCTTCCTGTTTCCCCCTCACAAGAGGATGCCGAACAATGTTCCCATGGAGGCTGGACAAAATATTGCCTGGAAATACCCTCTGCAATTGTAGCATTGTAGTATCTCCTGGGTCCATTGTATGGCACAGTGTCTAGCCATCAGCTTTACCAAAGCAGACAGCAGTGTCCCTACCCCACTTCTGAGGAGAAAGAGAGGAGGACTTGTGAAGTTTATAGGTAGTGAGTGACAGAGTCCCAAGGAGCCTTAAACTTCCCATTACACAATATGACAAATATATCAATCCATGACTGTTTTTGCTAAAGATTAATACTTACCTAGCATACTTTGGGTAGTAACATTAGTTATCAAAATACTGAAATACTTCCTAAACACTTGGCAAAATGTCACAACCTCTCTAGATGTCACAGGCTACCCTTCCATCCTTCAGATCTTCCCACTCTCCAAACTCAAGAATTAACACCAGGCCCAGGAGGGGGCTGTAAGAATTCTCCTCCTGTACTTTGGTAGGCACTCTCTCTGATGAGTTTCTTTTGGGTTCATGCCAGTTAAATAGTTCAAATTCCACCATGGCCTCTATTTAAGTATCAGAGAACATGATCCCAGGATGTTAAATAATTGGGTATACCTTAGATTCCAAAATTATCTGTGCAACACTTAAAATAAAAATAGCTAGGCCATTACTTCCACTACAGTCTAGAAGAAAAGACTAATAAAAGCAATTTACCTTTTGAGCCAGAGCGTGAGCTTCAGCAAGTTTTCCACTGTAGTGCCCTTTCTTACTTAGCATTCTTAATTTATTGGAAACATTAATCTAGTGGGAATGTGTGGCTATGCCTAGTAAAATATAAAAGAAGCATGATGTATAGAGGAGCGGAATTATCTCTTACTCATTAACCTGGCTCCAGGAGGGCCTGGCTCGAAAAGCCACTCCCAAAGATCATAAATCACAGGTGAGTGTTTCCCAGAGGACTTAAAAATACTATATTTTTTCTCCTCCCAAAGACAATGGTGCTTGCTTTGTATTCTGGTTCTGCCTTTCCATGTTATAATACATTCATTTAGATGCAGATTTTGTTTCCTGCTTAACACCATCACTCTATCAGACAAACACCTGTGGGGAAATATAAATTAACCTATCTCTGTACTTGGTGGGAAGTACTGAGCTTGCTACAATTATCAATTTGGCCTGGAGGTCACCTTTGTATCATTGACACATTAAGAATCCCTATCTGGATGGCATTATCCTGCTTTGCCACCCAAAAATTCTTAGACTTTCATTAATAGGACACATATGGGTAGACCACACATGCACAACTCATCCATGTACTCAGGACAAAGTGCTACCCTGGGGAAAACTTCCAGACCCAGGTGTGCTGATACCAGGGTGATGTATCACAATGCATCCCACTGTCCTAGCTGGAAAACTCTATTTTGGGCTTCCTATCAGGATAACATCTAGGTAGAGTTTCACAGCACTTAGGGGTAGCCTCATTAAGGACATTTTTCTTGTCATATATGGAAGATCTGGATGGACCCAAGTCAGCCTTCTCTGCAAATTGAACAGAAACCAGAATGGTTGCTCAGATAAAAGCCAATAATAGAGCTGTTATAGTCAGCCACGCATTACTGGGATGAACCTCCAAGCCAGGCACAGTTCATGGGAGGAAAGGATTTATTGAAGCTATAGGTCCAGAGGAAGTTCCATAAAGGAGAAGGAGATTGGCCCTCTTTCAAAGGTCAAAGCATAGAACAGCACCACACACACAACAGCAAAAAAGGTAGGGGGAGAGAGATTTTTCCCTCTTTATATAGCCTCCTGGCAGGGTCTTGCAACCCTTGTCCAGACTTGTTGACTCCCTGAGTCTCTGAATTTCCTTCCTGAACTGCTCTCCCAAGAATGGATATTTGTTTCTAGCTTCCCTGAGCTTCCTTAAATTCTGTCAATTACTGAGAGGGCTAACTTCCTGTGAACATTCTCAGAGACCCACCCAAGATTACTAAAAAGGTCAAGTTGACAACATCAGCTTTCTCTGCAAATTGAACAGAAACCAGAACCATTGCTTAGATAAGAGCTAATGATAGAGATATAATAAAGATCTCAGAAAGCTGGGCATGGTGGCACATGCCTTTAATTCCAGTACTTGGGAGGCAGGATCACCATGACTTTGAGGCCACCCTGATACTATATAATGAATTCCAGGTCAGCCTGGGCTAGAGCAAGACCCTACCTTGAAAAAATAACTTAGAAAATCAGTACTGGTAGAAATAAATAAATGTCACCCATGGTTTTACATGTTATAGGCATCAGAAATTTCATCAATTTTTAAAGCACATTGAGAAAGTAGAGATGATGTTTCCATTTCACAGATATGGTTCATCAATCACATCATACACAGCCATGTCATATGGGTACACTAAAGTGAGCTCTATATGAACCAAGAAGTGTAGTGTCAAACAATAATGCATGCATGCAAAAGCCTTGATCTCATGCTCAGTGGTAATATGAATGGAGAAAGGGTACTCACACAGAGGTTGCATAGCCTGAAATGTGGGATCTTGAGTTTTCATTGTTGAGTTTGATGTAATCTTTTCTGAGTCCTCAAATCAGGGAATACACCTTTATTGGCCAATCCCATAGTCTCCTACAGTGTTAATGCCTCAATGATGCATTCAACACTATTACAACATTCCCTTGGAAAATTGTCTTTCCTGAACAGACTAAGGAACCCATGATTTTCATTTCATAATATTTTGTTCACAAAAGTCAAAGTAAGTTGCAATTTCCACATCAATCTAGCATGGAGGAAAGCTGATGTCTTAGTATGACATCATAACAGAGTGGAGGCATCAGGAATCCACACACTAGATGTCACAGCTCTGCAGGATGGGCTTCTCTCATGGTTCTGAATCCAGGTTCCCCAAAGAGCCATGGTTTCTGTTTTCTCACCTTGGTTTACTACAGAGGCATAATATATAGACCAAACTGCTCTAACACCAGTTTCTCCTTGGAGTGCTCTGAGCCCTGAAATGGTTGCAGAAGCATAATGGTATCACTGAACTTCTGCATCAAAGACTCAGGCACAGAATGCAGTGACCATGACGATACCACACACTGAGAGACCAGGATTGGGACTAAAATCACTTCTCTGCCACTCGATCTGTTAGCAGAATTTAGTTTACTCTCAGAAGAATGGAATTCATCTAGAAATTCGAGCATGAAACAAATAGCAGATATATTTAAGACTATCAGAGAAAGATATGATGGTTCAAGATTTTTTTTTGAGAAAATATGGACAAAAATCAAGGCTGTGTATCTAGGTTTTGGCTGCAGGTTTCATTGTGAAAAACTCATAGATTATTTAAGATGAGTTGGATTTGCAACAGCCCTCCTCCAGAGTAAATTTTAAAAGTCCCTTTTCTCAGAACATTCTTCTAATAATGCTTTCCCAGCAGCCCCAAGCTCAGAACTGAGGCCATGTAGATCTGAATGTCTGTATCTTTTAATATTCATTTTAGTCAGGCTTCCCCCACCCTCTGCTAACATTCACAAACCAATTCTCTCTCTTTTTTTTTTACTGATGAGGAAATATTTACTCAGCTTAAACATTTCATCTTCCAGACTGTAAGAGATATTGCACCCTCAGCAGCAACACACAAAAGGGGGAACCTGGCTGCCTCCTGCGTTATTCATAACCCCCTGTCCCATAGGTTGATCCAGTATGCCCTCCGAGGAGGATACCCAGTGTATTGGGGACAGGGAGGAGGGAAATGGGATACCAACACAATATTTAATCATACAATGTATCTAATTTTTAATAATAATGATATCAAAAAATTCATCTTCCATTTCACTATCACTATGATTATTTTCAGACTCAGTCAGGAGCCATAGTATAGTGACACACTCCAATTAATTTCTGTGCTTTCTTCCAGTAGACAGGGGTAAGTTACAAAATCAAACTGTTATCTTTATTGAGACCAGAAATACACCTTTTTAGTAATCCCCAAACACCTTACAATCATTTCATCATATATTCTTTATAACATACTTGTCCTGTCAAAATGGGAGACAAAAGATTACTAACCCTAGAATAGAATTGTCTTTTAAGAAAGTTGACTATTTCAAATATGTGTACAGACTCAAAACAGGAATTATCTGATTTATGGGATCTATAAAGAAATCCCAGAGGAAACCCATTTCTGTACTGAAAGTTAAATGACACATGAAACTAATGCCATTTTACAATTACCAAACGATTCAAATTACCTTATTATCTCCCCTCCAGTTGGGTGATGGAAGGCATGAACAAAGTTATTATTATGTTTACAAAGTAAGGTATTTGTGACTCTTGGAAAGTTACATGTCTTAAATGAATTTAAATTCAGGTGTCCCAACTTCAGAGGCAGTGTTCTTGCTGAAACACAAAATATATTTATTGTTTCTTACACAGTTTTCATTGAAATATGAGAAAAACATTTATTTTGAAGATTAGTAAGTTTCTAGCCAACAGGTCTTAAATTATGTGCCCAGCATTGGGGGGGTATAGAAGAAAGAAAGTTCTTGTTGTTGTAATTGTTGTTGTTTATTTTTAAAATATCTTTATTATGAGTTAGTATATACATTGTGTGAGCAAATCTTGTGAAGGTGTCCCCGTTTCCTTCTTCTCTGTCTCCTACCCATTGGGTACTTCCTGGGTGCGCATACTGGATCTGTCCATAGGTTAAGGTTATGAACTGCACCAGAAGAGCCAGTTTTTTTTCTTTTTTTCTTCCCCCTTTGTGTATTGTTGCTGAAGGGAGCAATGTCTCTGGGTATTCTCCCCCACCATGGCTCTTACATTCTTTCTGCCCCCTCTTCCACTCAGTTCCAAGTCATGGTGAGTGAGTTTTCTTTAACTTTGCAATAAATCCTTTTACAGGCTAACTAAGAGAAAAAAATGTCATAAATACCCCTGAAAAGTTATGCTCCTATGTTTATTTTTGTTATGATTCTAAAATTAACAGAACAAATCCTAACCTGAACAGATGTCACAGCCCAGCATGCTGGAATTTGAGGAGCAGGATGAAGGATTTGGTAAACTCATCGTTGACACATTTATATTAAAAACATAATGGAAAGACCAAGAAGTGAAGAAAGCTCCCGATGAGATACTTGTGACATGTACTAAATGTACTAACTCCATCCATATCATTTAAATGGATGTCCCCTTCCTATGAATGAAGACACTGGACACCTCCAGATTCCATTCATTTTTCTTTTATTCAGTCCTTCAACAAGTATTAACAGAGTACATATTTCATGTCAGATGCTGTCCATAATATGAGACAGCAATTAGCAATAGTGAACTGGTCCTTACCCTCATCAGGTAATAGTTTGAAAAGATAGGCAATTCACAAGTAAATAGTGGAACATACAGGATAAAAGATAATCTTGTCAGCTATGGAGTAAAATTAAAGAAGGATTTGGGGTTGCAGGAACAGAGAGTCGTGTTTTGGTGCTTGGTGAGATGATAGATATTTAAAGGCAGTCAGGAAACCCTTGGTGACTGGTCAACATATAAACACAAATCCAAAAGAAGAAATAGAACAATACCAACGTGGCTTTTCTAGGAATTTTTAATTCCTAAGACTTCAGGGTCCTGAGCAGGCTGTGCATGAGAAAAAGATCTGAGGATTTGAGGAAGTGGTTCAGTGATGGCATACTCCACCTATGCAAACCCAATGACAGTTTCTGTCTCTCCTCCAGTGAGAACTCAGTTCCCTAAGAGCTGTCTTGTTCTCTGCTGGTCTAGTATTTGCAGCCTGGATCAACACTTTTGCCTTTATCCATGTCGAGTTTTCAAGAACATTTTCTGGTCTGCTACAACTCACAATGCAGGGTTCTTGAGATGAGAGAGTTCATACAAGATGTTTCCCCTGTTCTGTTCTACTTAATCTTCACAAGAAACCTTTGTTAGATTATCACCACTGCTCAGCCAGAAAAGCTAGGGTTAGTTTATGCACCATGCAGGGAGAAAATTTACCTGGAGGATGGTCAGACATCAAAAACTTATAATCTGGCTCTACACTTAAGGGTGAAATAAATTTAATTACACTCTCACAGTTGATTTATAATTCACAAGTACTCAATGACAGTTTTGAAGATATACTATCAATATACATATTCATGAAGCTTTCTAAAAATATAGGAAAACAGAATTAATACAGCTCTTTTCTACCATCCTATTTCTTGCTTAGAGAACACTGCAGAGAACATTTAACTTAAGAAAGTAAAGCTTCTACAAATACATCAAATCATATCCTTTCTAAAAATTATCCCCAAAATGATAAGCCCTAAATAGCAAGGCAAGGTCAAGGAACATGTGAAGAAGTGAAGGAGCAGATTGCTAATTATCATTTTTATTATCTTCTAGGAAAGAGAGAAAGGTTTGTCTGTAATTGCTCTGGTAGGCAGTCATAGCAAATGAACCTAAGAAAGGCAATATTCTCTCTCCAAAATTGTTCACTGTCTCAATTTTCCCCCATGAAAGTATCAGCTAAGGCTCTTTGTAACAGTTTGGAAAAACAAAATCAAACTGAGTTATGTCTCAGCATTGTAGGGAACTCATGATGTTGGCTCTTTGCCCCAAGTGGTATGAAGTTTGCCCGAGAAGAGAATTATTTTTCCAATTGAATTCAACATGCTTTCTGTATGACTACAGTGCAAGGGACATGTTCACACACCATTTCATTTAATCATCAGCTCTTGTCTTTTCTGAGGCATCTTTGTCTTTCTCTGAGAACTACTTTTGTCTATTGGTATTACCTTGCAAATAAGTTTTTCTCTAGGATATTCTCCACGCTTTCCCCTCTTCAGAGCAATGGGCTATCTTGGGTCCTAGGACTCATCTAGATTCCTCAAGGTATCCATGGGCTGAGCTGGGGCCATGACTTGGGTGACCTCCATTGATGACAATTACATCTTGTCCTTAAAGTCATAAGATTTTCATAAAATAAACCCTATTTCCCAAGAATTGATAAACTTGTTTATGAAAACCCGGGCTGACACAACATTGCTTGACACCTCCCAAGCAATTCTCGAAGCTGCCCTTCTTCACTGAGGTGGCAATTTGATCTGGAGCCACAATTGTTAGTGACTTTGTCATTTTCAGATGTATTTTCTCCCAAAAGCCCCTGTTGACCTCTGTGTCTCAGTCATTTATCAATACAGATAGGTCTGCCTTCCATTGATGGTAGGATCACTGATTTTCAAACACAAAGGGCAACTTTAATGGTACAAAATCTATCCACCTACCCATGAAGTCATATCTTTCTGACAAAGATACACACTGATGGCTATAAGACATCATTTTGTTATTTTGATTAAAAACAAAACAATTCTCCAATTTTGCATACTGCTCATGCCCTTGAGTTCAAACTAAAGCTGCAACAAAAGAAAATTATTTTTTACTGTTTTCCTCCAATCCTATTAGTATTACCCAACTAAGACTATGACACTCAAAAGAAAAAAATTAATTCAAAGTGAGAAATACTACATATATTAGAGCGTAATGAAATTTTTCACAAAAAAGAAAACAATATCATACAGAGAAAAGCTACATAATGAAATATTTACAGAACATTTAACAGATAAAAGATTAATATCTAAGATATTTACAAAAGTTACATAACTCAATAGAAATTAGTGAATAACCCAATAAAAATAAGCAAAGGAGCAAAATAATATTTTTCAAAGAAGATATGCAAATTAACCATATGAATATGCAAATGAACTACTTGAGTATGTAAGTACAGTGTGTCATTAATTATTAGAAACATCTCACTATAAAAATGACAAGGAAGGGCAGGTGCTGATGCCCCTTTCTTATTTACACTATCCAAGATAGAAGAACCATGTCCAGTTGTGATGGGTCAGACAGCTCCAGAGACACCCCTCCCCTTGAGTGGGAGGTGTCTAGCTAGAGCTAGGTGCTAAAACTGATTGGTCAGTTATGAACCAATCAGCTGTCTCTGTGACTCACCTGGGGATAACTTTAACTTTCCTAGAAAAAAACAAAACACTCTTTTCCCCACAAGGCAGGCTGGCAAACGGACCTCTGACTCTCCAGGACCAGTAAGGTCTCCCCAGCCCCCACCACAGCCTGTCGTGAGGGGCTGGATTTCTCTTCCACCTGAATCTTTTCTTCTCATGATCTTTCCCCTTTCTGCTTGTTTAGCTAAACAGCATAATTTCTGTTAAAATTCACCACGTTTTCTCCCCACACTGGTGGCTAGAGAACTCTGTAACTCCCCATGTTCCCTTAAATAATAAAGCCTCCCACTATACCTTACTATCTTGTTGTCTATGATTTTAATTCTTTAACTTTGTAGACAAGAACTTGGGTACTCCTTAAACTTTGGAGTGCACTGGAAGTTTTGCTGGGTGTTATCTAAATTCTAACCCCCAGCTCTCCCCGTTACACATTCATGCAGGAAAAAAAGGTACAAAAATGATGGTATACATACAAAGTAAAATTCTATTCAGCTTTAAAGAAAAGAAAGTCTTTTCACTTGTGACAACATACGTGACTCTAGAAACCATTGAATGAAATATGCCAGACACAGAAAGCCCACACCCCCTTACCCCATGGACTGATGCAGACTGCCCACGGAGGAGGATATCCAACTGACCGGGGACAGGGAAGAAGGAAATAGGGGAGGTGGAGACATCAACACATTATTCCCTTATTAAGTGTATCTAATTATGGATAATAAAATAATAATATAAAAAAAGCTAAAAAGCAAAATAAAAAAAATGATCCTCTCAGAAGAGAAATTGTGGTGTTTGGCAGGGTTTGGAAGGTGGGAAAATATAGGAATTTTAAAATGCATTCATCTTCAATTGAAATAATATCCCCATTAATCACAGTGAGCTACTATGTTCTCATAAAGTCCATAATCTTGATGGTTGTTTATCCATTTTGGAGGAAAACACCTCAAACTACAGGACAAGGTCCAGAGCACAATCATCAATGAATAGACCCAGCTTGCATTTGATGTAAATCTGCCCCACTCAACACTAAGAACTGGATGAGAAGCTCGATTTATCGTCACATGTAAGAGAAATCCAGTGGTTTTACCCATCATGACAGCAGTCAGTTCAATTCTGACAGAAAATCCTGTAACAACAATACAGCAACCTTTAACTAGAGCCTGGGAGATGGGGGATCAAGCCAAAGTTAGATGATTAGAATCTTTCAAAATTCAGATTTCATTAGATTGCTAAGTGGTTAAGGATCTTGCCTGCAAAGCCTAATGACCTAAATTTGATTCTTTAATACCCACGTAAAGCCAGATGCACAAAGTCGAGCATGAATCTTGAGTTGATTTGCAGTGGCTGGAGGCCCTGGCACACCCATTCTCTTGCTCTCTATCTTTCTTCTCTCTCTCTCTCTCTCTCTCTCTCTCTCTCTCTCTCTCTCTCTCTCTCTCTCTCTCTCTCTGCAAAGAAATAAGTAAAAATATTTTTAAAAATAATCTTTAAATATGATTAAGCCAGGAAAAGATTCAGTCCCTTGAAGTTGTTAATTGTGCTTTTGGGAATCTTTCCTAACAAAGTATTCTGGATGGAGAAGCTGCCGAAGAACTTTAAAGTCGTCACTGCAACACTTAACAGCATCATCTGTAAAAATGAGGCTGGAGAGTTGGCTCAGTGGATGTAGGTGCTTGATTGCAAAGCCTGATGGTCTAGATTTGACTCCCCATTAGGCCTGGCAAACCCATGTGCTCTCTCTCTGGAGCAGTCTCTTTTTCTCATAAACGAATTTAAAATGTATAAATAAATAAAATCTTTTTAAAAATCTGTAAGAAATGATTTACAATGAACATTGGAACATAAACAGAATAAAATAGAATGAAAAGATGCAGATAGTACATTCTTCAGTTATATGATTATATGAACATCTATAATGATAATAAAAGCAGAAGGAAATAAACAGTTATGTTGACAGAGTACATAAATTAATCCAGATAACTTTTAAATGGGAGAAGGCTACCTTACATTAAAAAAAAAAAAGCTCACCGAGAAATAGAATATCATCTCCCATGCAAGCAGCCTTGCAGATTACAGTGAAACCTCATGAATGCTGACCTTGTCTCCTTGCTGTGTACTGACATTGAATAGTGATTACTTTCTTCTTTCACCCTTAATTCCTCTCTAAATTTCATCACAAACAAGCATTCTGAAAGCCTACAATTGTTTAAATGTATCAGTTGCCTTAAAGTAACATTGCATTACCCTGGGAACAATACTGAATACATTACACAGAGTGTCTGTATGATGGCAACGCTAACATTTTGTCCATGAGGGTGTCTTGTCAGGGATAGCACGTCTATGTCTATATTTTAAGTGGCTCTGAACTTCAATAAATAACGAAACTTCAAGAAATGCAAATTCTAATGAAGGAGGACAAAGGAAATCTTCTCAAATGTCCCCTGAAGGTTTTAAAAAAACTGCATTCTTTGAGGAGGAAAATAAAAAGAAGAGAGTATTTTTCTCACATCTCTACAAAGGCAAAGTGACAAGACACCAATCTTCACATTTTCTCCTCTGTACTGAGACACTGGAACAGATAAGGGTAGCCAGAGCCAGCCAAATATGACAACTTTCTCTTCCTTGAGCCTTAAGATCTGAAATTCCATTCACGTCTATAGCCATACAACACTGAAGATGCCAAGTCTCCTCTAAAATTAAAGTCAAGCCTCAGTTTCTTCCCAGCTGGAAAATTCTACAGTTTAGGGTTTGTTATTATCCTAAAAAAAAAGCTATTTTAAGTACCAGATGCAGAATGACTTTAGGACTGAAAGGGCTGGTCCAAATGCAAATAACAGACACTGAAGTTTTTGGACCACACATAAAACAATTCATACAATTTCCGCTTAAGAAAATGATAGAGGAGTCTTAGTAACAATCACATAGACAAATATTACTTATAAGCTTTTTAATTACCAAGGTAGTTGACTTATATCTTTTATACATGAAAAGCAGGGTTCAGAATTGGAAATTGGTACACCTGGGAATGATGGATTTAAGGCAAAGTAGAAGTATTAATATTCTTTCCTTAGAATACATGTTTATGTACATTTTTTAAAAAAATAATATTTCTTAGATATTGAGAAATAGTAAAGTTATTAAATATTTAGGTTTGATTCTCTAATGCCAACTGAACACATATAGCAGAAGGAAAACATAATTATTTAACACATGTTCTTTTATTCTTAATCCCTTAGTAACATTTTTTGGAAAGGGAAACTGTTAGGTTTTTTTTTTACTTCTATGTGTCATTTTTCTTAAGTGTTGAAGAGGAGAATTAGAAGTCAGGGGAATATAAGTCCAATACTCTAGAAATAATAAACTTAAGGTGTTTTATCATATCCCCCATCAACACATAGAAATATACCTAGCTTTTTATTCCAAGGACTTCTCTTGTGCTCAGAAAATGCTCAAGTCTCAGAAATTCACAGTCCTGGGAGTAAAATCCAGCTAATTCATCACACTTTTCAATAGGGGAGAAGTTATAAGGGCATCTTGCTGTGGATGTCTTCCTGAAGCAAATCAAATGTCTTTCTGTAGGTCCTCATCAACATTAGAATATAATTATAGCTTTTTATTTATTTGTTTGTACTGAATCAAAAGATCAAGCCTCACAATTTATCTCTTCCAAATTGGATGTCATATAGATTCATACATTTGTCACCACTTTCTCAGCTTCAATATGCCCACCTTCAAACCCTGTCATCATTACCCTTATTATGCCATCTAGATCCGAGGTTCCCTCATTCTGTCTGTACAATCTCTCTGAAAAAAATAAATTTATATGACCACTATATCATTAATATCTACTCTTTCAAAGTAGGAAATATAAGTTTATCATTTCTTAGAGGTTTACAACGACATTAGTAGTTATGTTGATGATTTTAAAAATATCTTCATTAAGTGTTCACTTAAAAGGAAGAAAGATTATCGTGACAAGTTGGAATATTTCTGAGAGAGTTACTTAGTTCACTCTCGTTCTGCATGACAGTGAATCCATTTAGCAGAAAATTAAATTACTGTTTGCCAAGAAATTAAGATAAAATGCAAGGATTACCATGTAAAGCTATTTGTCATTCTGAAAAGAATGGCTGACCCATGCAACACTTCACACCCAGCTCCCCAGCAGTTGGATATTATCAGGAGTTTTAAAAGTGACAGACAAATGGAGTTGGATACGGGTAAATGTCAGTCAATACAATGACTGAAAGGACAGCTAACTGTGACATATAAATTCACTGTCCATGAAGATCAAATTATTGAAATACAGGGTGCAAAGCATCCTGGGAGAGTTCAGTGTTGCTATGATCACTTGAGATGGATCTCAGAGTAATTAACCTTGAAGAAAATGCTGGTGAGTCTCATTCTTCCTAGTATTTCAAAGATACTAAAAGTCCCTTTATTTTTAAGCAAAATAAAGAGAACACAGAGAGGTATTTGATGACATTTAAGGGCCAACAGAGCAGTCCTGAGTCAGCAGAAGGAAAGCCAAAGGGTATTCCTCCGCTTATTTACAAGCCAGAACAGGCAAGCAAACGCTGATTCAGGGCTCTGCCCGAGGTTGATGAGAAACCAGCCCTCAAATGGCAGCAAAGATCAATTCCATTGAACAGCTTGGTGATTTATCTGCAGTCTGAAATAAATTTTTACAAGCCTATAACTAATAGGTACAAAATGAGTCTCTATTGATGGGATTATGAGGGAAAATGATTGCATCCTCAGGTACTTTAGAGAACAACCCTAAGTTTCTGCAAAGACAGTGTAAGTAGATGTGCTAGATGGTTCTCTTCATTTGCACATGCATCATGACCCTTGCTTTGTTATGGGCTCTTTGAATTCAGTTGTGGGAAAAGAACAAAACTGCTGCCCTTGTGGTTGGTCTGTAATGGGGTGAGCTGGAGGTTAGAATTTAGATAACAGCCAACAAAAATTCCAATGCACCCCAAAACTTAAGGAGTACCTGAGTTCCTGTCTATGAAGTTAAAGAATTAAAATCATAGACAGCAAGATAGTGAGGTATAGTGGGAGACTTTATTATTTAAGGGAACATGGGGAGTTATAGAGTTATCCAGGCACCAGTGTGGGGAAAACACATGGAGAGTTTAACAGAATTTATGCTGTTTAGCTAAACAAGCAGCAGCAGAAAAAAGTAACAGAGGGCTCCCATCATGAGAAGGAGAGGTACATGGGGGAAAAATCTGGAGCCTTCCCCCACCCCAATGCCTGGGGTGGGGAAAGGCCTTACCTTTCTAAGGCCGGGAGATTCAGAGGTCCTTCTGCTGGCCTGACATGTAGGAAAGACAGGGCAGATTAACTGTTTGGTCAGTATTTCCTGCCCTAGGTGGGCAGGGAGACCATTGATTGGCTCATACCTGACCAATAAGCTTTAGTGCCTAGGTTTGGGCTCTGGCTAGAGACACCTCCCACTTAAGGGACAGGAGTCTATGGAGCTGCCTGACCTGTCACAGGTCCTTACAGTCTCATGGACAAATTCTGATAAATCAGCAATAACTAAATTGAGCAGTTAACAGACAGGACACTCATGGTATTTCCAAAATATGGGGTGGACAGGCAGTTAGAGAGGACTGACTGGAGTAGACATGGTACAGTGTCAGACAGCTCAGGGTGGAGAACACTTAGCACATAAAAAATATGAGCAAAGGTACCAAAACTCAAGGGAGTCAGAAAAGCTGTTATCTTGGAAAAGGGCTCAGTTAGGGAAAGATCCTTCTAGAATCAATGTCCTACAACTGGAGTGAAACAGTGGAAGAGGAGAGAAAACCAGAAACAGACCGCTGTGGATGTTCAACATTTTCTTGTGGAAAAGTCAGGTGTGTTTGAATGCATGTGTTCTGATTAATAGATCCTCTGCTAATGGCAGTTTGGGAATTAGAACCTCGCTAGAGCTGTGTTGTTGGGGGCAGTCTTATGGGGTTTATACGCCAGCTTCCCCTTGCCGGTGGTTGGCACACCTTCCTGCCCTTGTTTGCAGTGCTGTGGTGGAGGTGATGTCCACCCCTGTGCTCATGCCATCGTTTTCCCCAGCAGGATGGAGTCTCCCCTCAAGTCCATAAGCCAAATAAACCCATTCCTCCACAGCCGCTTTTGCTTGGGTTCTTGCTGCACAGCAACTAGAAAGCTGACTTCAACAACTAGGCATTGGGAATGCTTCATTTTAAAGATGTATTAGACTCTAAAGTCAAGAAACAAAAAAGACATTTAAAAGGATGTCTTAAGCCAGAAAGGAAGGCTGGGTTAAAACTCTGATTTTAGAAGCTCGTGAAATTCAGGTAGTTCTTAACACCCATCAACCTGCAATAAGCCCTCCATGGTCATGGGGACATCAAGGAGACAAGGATAGAGAAGCTCCCATGTAAGGCTCTTTAGAAGAAGCAAGAATGAGAGACCAGTTAAGAAAGAGAATAGTCAGGAGATGGCTTATGATATCAGGAGCCATGTGAAGGTCCTTCTCTGGGCTGGAGAAGGATGGCATGAAGGCAACTTCTTTACACAGGGAGGGTGAAAGGCTATCAGAACGGAAGTGATCTCCAGAAGGGTAGACACATCTTTTGAAGATTTCTGCTGTGTGGTCACATTCAAAAAAGAAACAAGGGGCAGCTCGTGGGGAAGCTTTACCAACTGAAATTAATATTTCCATGAGAACTAAACATCAAAAACAGAGATAGACGTGATCCAGCAGAGGTGTGATGCTCAAAGACTGAGTGTAGGGCTGATTCTATAGCTGCAGGTGGCCGGACCTCTGCAAGCAGCACTCAGCTGTGGACAGACTGTGAGAAACGGTTTATAGTCCAGTTTTTTTACTTACTACCTATATGATATTAACAAGAAATGTTTTGAGTCTTAACATCTTAGTCCTGAAATAACATAACCATGACTGTTTCAATGAATTCTGGTATGAATCCAATAAAAGCATGCCAATTAATCGTCCAACATAGTGGCTGGCATACATCAAGTGAACAATAAATGTAACTTGCTTCCTGTCTCAAAGGTTCAAGAATTCTTCGTTAATGTTTTCTGATAATCCACTTTAGCCCTTATCTTTGATTGGTGGCTCTAAATTCCAGTCTCAACATGTGACAATGCCCTAGTATGAAGCTGTCCTGTGAGGTCTTATTTGATGGAGTTTATTGCTAATCTCCCAACAAGGAGTTTGCTTTGGTAGACTGGGCCCACCCACTTGTTGAAGGCTCTGAGCTGCTCACTCTCCAGTCATATAGATAAGTTCCCTGGTCAATCTGCCACCAATGCCAGCCAAGGAGTAAGTTACTTCAGAAAATAAGCCATTGAAAACTCAGAGGCACACTAACTGTTCCTTGGCATAGGTTTTGTTTAATTTTCCCTTCTCCATGTATCTCTATAAATATGTAAACAAGATGTAGAACTTGGGAAAAATACAGCTTGATGCCATTGTTAAAGTACCAGTTTCTGAGTTAACTAGATCTAATTAAAAATCCACTAGCTATGTGAACCTGAAAGGGCCAATGAGCCGCTCTCTACACCACAAATATCTTATCTCATTAGGTTCATCCTACATATCTGTGAGTGTTCTGAGCTCATTTAACAAAAGCTCATATCAGGGCCCTGAGATGAGAAAGCACTAACCATGTTTATGAATGATGGGCTAGTCTGTATACTGGGAACCTGGACCAAGAAAATATCCACACTGAAATCTTTGTAGTTCAAGACAAGGATAATGGAATGAGAAATTTAATCCAAGTATTTAGAAAAATACTTTAGATTATGTTATGTGATGCTCTGCATGCAAAAGTAATGGGAAATAAACACAAGATATGGGTAAGTCAGTAATTTCTGAGGGTTTACACAATTTTATATCCAAGAAAGCTGATCATTCTTTTCTGGGTGAAGCCTTTACTCCATCACAGTTGGAGTCCACAACTCTACCGTTCAAGGCAGTTTTTCCCTATGAAGGCCAGTTCTACTTTTGATTACAAAAATAATGCCATAGAAATTCCTCAGTATTGATTGCATTTATTCAAACTTAAAACAGAGCTTGCATTTTGCATTCACTAGAACTTTAGAGAAAAAATACAACTAAGATCATTTTGTATGAATTATGAAATTTTTCTCAATGCTTTCCAAGATTTAATCCAAGTAACTTTTTTTTTTGTATTGATGTGGATTTTCCTTGGAATTTGTGGGAACTCATTTTAAACTTGTTCCTATTTTGATTTGTGTGCTCTTTAGACAATTTCATAACCTCTTCAGTTGCCAGTAGGAAAGTCAGATGTGACACGTTACATTCTAATAACAAGCCTCATATAGAATGATGACCTCATAGGATTATAGTGAAACATTAAATTTCCTGGTACCTGGTGATATCACAATAGTCATGGTGTCACAGCCTAATGTATTAATTTAATGTATTTGTGGTGACTGTAAGGTAACAAATACTGACTGCCCTGCCAGTTATGTAAAAGAAAATCACATTCAATAAATACAGAATGGAATATTTGATAAGATAAGTAGTGTTTTTTGCTACTTAGTATAGTAAACTTTTTAAACTATTATTTTAGAATCTCTCTGCCTCCCAAGTGCTGGGATGGCAGGTGGACCACCATGTCTACCTGTCATTTATGGAGATATTGAAGATCAAAACTCAGGCCCTCACACTTGGTCATAAGCACTTTACCCACTGAAACACCATCCTGACACACTCATTTTGTTTTAAGTGGTCTGCTAACAAATGAACATTACTTTCACTTGCAGCTGCTGGATGATCAGTGACATAGAGCATCTCTTCACACACTTGCTGACCACTTGCATATTTGAAGAAATATTACTCTGGTTCTTTTCCATCTTAAGTTGTGCTTTTTTGCTTCCCCTCACTTTTCATTTTGAGTTGGGAACTTTGTCAATATTTTTGATATTAGCCCCTTATCAGCTATATAGCGTAAAAATATTTTCCCATTCCTTATGTTGCCTTTTAATTTTATTATTTGTTTCTATGCAGAAGTTATTTAACTTAGTATAGTCTCACTTGTCATTTTCTAGGTTTTTCTATCTATAGTATTGGTATTTTATAAATTATAGAACATTACCTGTAAGTATCTATGGTATAATATAAATTTATTAGTAGAGTAGATAGAATGTTAAATACAAAAGAAAGCAACCAGTGATGGTTCCTTGAAGTGTGTCTAACACCTCATTGTATGCCTATTTAGATTTTACTTGGGGTATCCTACCTTTGGTCAGTTACAAAATATTCTTTATGAGCTATTAGGATAATTGTTGCAATTTAAAGATATGCTAGATGTTCCCACTGCATATTCAATTACCCTTCAAGAATCTTGCTGCTTTGCACATGTGCTTACCATACTAAGTGGTCTAATAGCCCAACTTAGTCAAATTAATATTCAAAAGTAGACGCTCTCTTGGTACCTGATGCTAAAAGCTATTGACATCCTGTTTCTTGAATTATTCAAATGTACATCATTATCAATTTGGAGAAGGGTATTTTATAAATTATAAGCAGACTATTTAAGGATACACTCTTTTCCCAGTATATCTAAAAATTAGCCCATCTTTGAATTGCATTAGAAAATGGAAGCTCATAAGACTATTTGGATCCAGTAGAATTATTGTGGTGCAGTTGTATAGGTAAGATACTGTGGGTTTGAAGATTATTTGGGGGATCACTGCACATCAACACCCCTGTTTATCCATGGAGCTTGGTGGACAGAGTCTTGGGACAGCCGTGAGTACTGGAGAGTTCCTTTTGGAAAACAGTTTCAGTGAATAGCTCGTTTATTAGGATAGGGAAGGTGCTTTTATGCAGGAGGGAGAAGGAAGGGAAGAATGACAAGAAGCAAGGGGATTGGTGGGGGCAAGGTGGCCTGTGGATGCCTCATTAGCATATAGGGACTTCTTTGCTGATATGGGTCAAGAGAACATTGGCAGTGGCCAGTAACCTGCCCATGTCTGGTTTGCTAAGATAAGTTGGTGAGACTTTCTCAGTCTTGTGTGGCTACATGACTAGGCATGTAACAAATGGCAATGGCTGCAGAAGAGCTTGACTTTAGAAGGAGTTTCTAGGGCAGTAGGTCTGTGAGGCAGTGAAACCCAAGGCTTATCAGCATTCCTGTATGCCTGGAAGGTGGGGCCGTCTTGGCTTCCATATAAGGCCACTGGGATCAGGGTTTTTCAGCCTAAATCCTGCATCCAGAGATTTGGACCAAGATTCTCAGAGTCAGGGCCTTCTCAACCTTCCTTCTCAGGGCTACTGTTTATACCTGACTGCCTGGATCCATTGCCTCACAGCTCCAGCCCCAAGTGATGCCCAACAAGACCCCGAATTGGGGTCACATTGACCAAGTAACACAGTGACATAAAAATAAATCTCCCTGTGCTTGTTACTTGCAGAATGCATCTTATCTTCTTTGACATGTCCTTCTTATGGTCTAGGTGTCACTTAATAAGTATCTAAAGGTTATTCTGTGGTGAACACAGAAGAAATGAAGTAAGTAGTGGAAAGTATTCAGTGACAGCTAGAAGAATGATGGACAGCACACACACCTGCAAACAAGACCCAGGACACAACACTGCCAGTGTCCTTGGAGAGCTCAGGGTCTGACAATCCCAAACCTGGAAGCAACTGAAACATCCTCTAGTCCATCTGCACTCATTGGCAACATGGTGATTCCACCAAGAACACAGCTCTCCTGACAAGCTCTTCATGATAAACTCTGTCTTTCAGCAAGGACGTTTTTTAAGAAAACACTTGTTATAGCCTCAGAAGTCATGATCAGAGAGAGCTATAATTAGAAGTAAAGGACATCAGTGATACTTGGAACTGGCATGTGGTGGTACTGCTAGGAATAACCTGTTTAAGAGACAAGTAGTCATAGATTTAATAATAACAGATACAATAATAGATTGTATTGCATAAAAGATACAATTTGACACTAATAACTGCAAAATTAAGTTATTATGTGTTGATATGTTCTAGATACTCAGCTAAATTCTTTTATCTTCAGAACAAACCATGGGACAGAACTATAATGATCTCCATTTTCTTACAATGAAACTTTTGCTCAGTGAGCTTAAAATGTCTGACCAATTACAAAGTCAAAAGGCACCAAAGCCTGGGTTCAGATCTATCATGGATTGATGCTGAAACTCAACTTCTTGCTCACAAGAGTCACAGATTTCTTTCACCAGTCGGAGAGGAAACTACAGGCACATGGGTATCCACTAGCCATCTACACTGCCAGTCCAGGTGGAGAGGGCAGGTATGTGGCCTTGCTTCAAATCATTGCATTGCTTAATTGCAAACCAAATAGGCCATTATAAAGAGCCAACATATCTTTGCAGAGTCAAAGAGGTTTTTTTTTAATTGCTAGACACAGAAGATTCAAAGTTTAAACCATAATTACATTTCCAGATGGTCTCTGCATATGAAAAGCAAATTAAAATCTAATGCATATAGTACTTAGTCTTCCTAGAAGTATTCACAGGAGTTCAGAGGCAGGATGTGCTCCTTGCACTACACTTGGGAGCTCTGGGGAAGCCTCCATACTAAGCAGGCAAATGAAGTGCAGGGCAAGCCACCTCCATGTCCTCCAGGCTCTTTAAGGCATGCAGTAGTCAGAAGTTATTTGCTAGGGGATGACCTTGAACAACAACCTTTATCATTCCTTTCCAGTCTATGATGCTGGGAAGTCTCTTCATCAGCAAGGAGGGAAGCCTTCTTAAGAAGGGAATATACTATAAGTGTCCCCGCTTCTCTGCATCCATGAAAACATTGGCTTATTGTTTGTCTACCTGGCAGTAGCCATTTTCATGAGGGGGAAATGATATCTCACTGTGGTATTCACTTGAATTCCCCTGATGATGACTGACAGTTGACAATGTGCTTGTTGGACATTTGTCTTTTGAAGAAAATATCAATTCAAGTATTTTCCTGTGTTTTAAATCAGATTTATTATTATTTATTATTATTAATATTATTATTGCTATTGAATTGGGTTCCTTCTGCACTCTGGGTATCAATCCCTTGTCGCATGGATTTTCTTGTCTCCTCTTAACTGCTGGCTCAGTCTCTTCTGTGTTCCCTTTATTGCAAGAGCATTTTAGTTTGTGAAAACTATTTTCATTTTATTGTTTTTCCTTAGTCTTATTCAAAAAGATTCTTTGTCTAGCCAATCTCTTCAAGGGTGTGCCCTATGTTTTATTTGGGTAATTTCACAGTTTCAAGTCTTATATTTGGGTTTTTGGTCCACTTTCAGTTATTTTTTTAACATGGTGAGAGATTAAGATACATTTATAATCTATGTCTATATCTCTAGCTCTATCTATCTATCTATCTATCTATCTATCTATCTATCTATCATCTTCCTTTTTTTAAGGACCATCCATTATCCACGGTATGGGAATCAGTTAGATGCTGGCATCTGGATTGATGTCTACGTTCTCTGTATTCTGTTCCCTTGGTCTGTGCTCTGTGAGTACCAAGTTGTTATGGCTACTTTAGCCGTGCATTGTGTTTTTAAGTCAGGAACTATGATTCGTCTAGTTTAATTCTTTTTGCTCAGAATTCCTCTGGATATGCTGGGTCTTTCTGAGTTTTATATGCGTTTTAGAAATTATTTTGTTTCCGTGAAGACAGTCATTGGTATGTAATTGGGGACATTGAAACTGTGGATTCCTTGGGGTAGAACAAACACCTTAACAATGGGACCTTTTCCAGTGCATGAGCATGGGGTGTCTTTTTATCTGTGTATGTCCTCCTTAAATTGCTTTATCTATCTTATAATTTTTGCTGTAGATCCGATCCCTTTCACTTCATTAGTTAAGTATATCCCATGTGCGCACGTGTGTGTGTGTGTGTGTGTGTGTGTGTGTGTGTGTGTGTGTGTGTAATGAATTGGATTGCTCTCCTGATTTTGTTTTACACATGTTATGCTTTGAATATGAATGTACCCAACCAGCTCTTTTTCTTTTTTTAATGTTTAATCTCCTGATAGTGGTAATTTATAATTTAGATGATGTGGAAACTTTAGGAGATATGAACTTAGCTGTAAAGGTAGGTAAGTTGGATACAAATGACCTTTCTCCCTCTCTGTGCTTCCTGCCTGTTTTGAGGTAAACAACTCTCCTTAGTCACTCCCTTTGGCCACCCAAGCGACCATGGATTGAATTTTCTGAAATGATGATCTGAAGTAAGTTCTTCCTCTCTTTCTTGCATTGTTCCTGTCAGGCATTTGGTCAAAGCTATGTAAAAATGAATATCATAGCATGTAAAATGCCATCATTTCAGCATTCTGGTTTCATTTCTTATAACTTTACTGAATTGGTTCATTAATTACATTTTAAAAATATTTTTACTTATTTATCTGGGAGCATAGAGGAGAAAGAGAGAGAGAGAGAGAGAGAGAGAGAGAGAGAGAGAGAGAGAGAGAGAGAGAGAGAGAGAGAGAGAGAGAGAGAGAAATGAGTGTGCCAGAGCTACAGAATTCACTGTAGAAGAATTCCAGATGCATGTGCCACTTTGTGCATCTAGCTTTACATGAGTCCTGGGGAATTGAACCTGGGCTGTCAAACTTTGCAAGCAAGTACCTTTAACCTCTGAACAATATCTCCAGCCCATCAGTTTCAATAATGTTTTTTGAAAGTTTTAGATTTTTTTTCTCTATATGCAATCACATCTCTCATAATCAGGGGTACGTTGTTTTCCTCTTTTCTAGTTTGGATGCCTTTTATTTCTTTGTCATACCCAACTTTCTTAGGAAGACTTCTCACATCATGTTGAATGGTGTGAAGAATGGTGAAAGTAGATATAATTGTCATATTCTATATTTAGAAGAAATTTGTCATTTTCCTATTCAGTACATTGTTACTTTGGGTATGTCATATGCAAGCTTTATTGCATTGAGGCGTGTTTCTCTTAGATCTATTTTGTTGAGACAAATTAGCCCAACCACTATGAAAAACAGCATAGAGATTGCTCAAAAAAAAGAAGCATAAAGCTATTATATGATTCTTTTTTAAATATATTTTATTTATTTATGAGAGAGAGAGCGAGAGAATGAGAGAGAGAGAGAGAGAGAGAGAGAGAGAGAGAGAGAGAGAGAAAGAGAGAGAATGGGCACAGCACGAACTCCAGACACATACACCCTCTTGTGCATCTGGCTTTATATGGGCACTGGGGAATCGAACTTGGGTCCTTCTGCATTGTAGACAAATGCCTTAACCGCTAAGCTATCTCTTCAGCCTTATTATATGATTCTTCATCTCACTTCTTGGCATATCCAAAGTGAATGAAACTATCCATGTTCATAGCATTGAAGTTCAAAATCGCCAAGCCAGAGAGTCAACAGAAGTACAGAATTATGAACAAATTGGCAGAGAAAACAAAGCCTATATGCAAAATTAAAAATAATGCATCCACAAAAGGCAGGGGATTCTGCATTTTGTGACAGCATGGAAAGAGCCAGAGGACATAGTGCTAAACGAAACAGGACAGGCACAGAAAGACACATACTGCATGTTCCCATTCAGTCATAGCTCTAAAAAAAGAAATAAACAAACTGTTCTTTTAGAAGAGAGCAAAATAGTAGCCACCAGAGACTGAGCAGGAGATGCGGAGGAAGGACAGAGATGAGTTAGACAAAATGTACCAAAATGCAGTAACATAGGAGAAATTAGCATCTGTGTTCTGTGACGCAGTAGGTTAGTAACAGCATGCAAACATTTATGACATATTTTCAAATGCATATAAAAGACCCACTGGTTCCCTACACATAGCAATGAAAAACAACTTAGGAAATGGAAATCTATTTACACTTGTTTAATTATTATACATTGTATACATATATCAAATTATTGTACTATCTCCACAAAGATGCACAAACACTTAGTGTCTATTTTTTAAAAGGCATAATGTTACATAAAGAGCTGAATTTCATTTTTCTGAGAACTCACACATGTCAACAAGAGGAAATTCATTACCTCTACAGTTTTCCACACCTTTATCAGCATCAAGTCTTTATTACATCACCTTACTGCTGTCAAAAACATTCTCATTTGAGGTACAGGAGTTGATTGTTCCCTTCTACAAGCTTATAGCATTGGAAATGACTCCTAACCTGCTTCAAGGATGAGGACTCAGAGATCACTGAAAAGGCAGAAAGAAAAGTTCTGATCACATCTGGGAGCTTCATCGCAGTCCCCAGGAGTCCAACTGATCCTGTAGGAAATCTTGTGTGTGTCATGGACAGTGTGTCTTCCTGAAGGTGCCTTTGAACTTTAAGGTCCAATTCTGCACCATGTTGGCTTCTATACCAGGTTCCTCAAGCCCAGGTATGGAGTGCAGTGCACCAAGTGACTTTCTTCTCATGTGTCAGAGTTCTATTGTCTTGCTTTCCTTGGATAGACACTTTCAGTTTAGGGATTTATGTGAACTTAAAATACTAATTTATTTAGGAAAATTCCAGCATATCCCTTATTCTTGGGTGCTATGAAAGCCAGTGAATCTGAAATGTTCTTTCACAGTGAGGTCTGTTCCATTTAGGGTAACTTGGGGTCACAACACTTTGGATTTCTGTCCTTTTTAAAATGACTTTCATTTATTTATTTGCAAGCAGAGAGAGATAGAGAGACGAGAGACAGACAGAGAGAATGGATGCCCCTGGACCTCCAGCCACTGCAAAGGAACTCCAAGTATATGTGCCATTTTGTGCATCTGGCTTTACTTGGGTATTGGGAACCAAACCTGAGTTTATAGGCTTTGCAGGCCAGTGCCTTAAATGCTGAACCATCATGTCAGCCCTTCTCTTTCTTTTTGTTACCTTTTTTTGTTTGTTTTATAATTTTTATTTTTCAGATTTTTAACTATTGGGAACTTTAATATATGAACATATAGTAATTTGTCATTTTCCGTTATGATTATCACCTTTCATCCCCTACTCCTACCCCTGAGAAGCCTCTGTTTCCTCATTTATCAGTATACAAATTCTTACGATGCAACCGGGCACTTTTCAAACAAAATTTGCTTTTGATTTTTCCCTCCTCCCTCTTATTTCACCGGTACCTTTTACTCTTCTTATGGCCTCCCATATCATGCTTTCCACTTCCCTAATTTTTTCCATTTTTTTTCAATTTGAGAACTGAACTGAAACCTCACACGTGGTAGGACATTGACTCAATTGTTGACTCCCTTACACTCTGCTCAGGACATAACACAGCAGGTATTTCAGCACAGATCACTATCTCCCAATCACTTCCCCATTCCCTGGCTGAATGCATCTCCAGGAAGATGAACAAAACTTCATTTTCTAACAAAAACAACTATCTCTGCCATTAACCAAGCTTCAATGAGCATGTGAATTCAGATGGCAGAACTCCATCCCTTAGAGAGCGATGTGGTAAGTCTGGTCAGGCCCAGGCATACACATCACACATTTACTGAGCTCCTTCCTACCATAGACGATATCGAGGGACCACATTTTGCCTAGCATTGACCAAGCTCCATATATATATATATATATATATATATATATATATATATATATATATATATATATATAGTACTTCATCTCTCCAAAGTCCCTCTGCTTCAAGGTCAGGGCTGATACTAGAAAAGTAAGGCTCCCTGCTCTTACTGCTACAATGCGAGATGTTCTGGACTATGCATAAAGGTTAAGAACAGAACACTCACTCCAGGCCCAGGACACAGACTACACTTGAAATTCAGAGCTGCTCATAGGCTCAGCACTGCTGTCACACTCTTCTGGAGGAAGAATTGTTTCCCAGAATGGCATACCATAGAACAGTGAGGATGCTTCCCACTAAGCATGCTTAATTCTTAAAGAAACGATGACAACTAAAAGTAGTTATATAACAAAGACGGTTGTCATTAAGACTCTCAAAGCTGAAGAAAGAAAGAAATGGGGCTTGAAAGATGGCTCAATGGCTAAAGGTTTTTGCTTGCAACACCTAACAGCTTGAGTTTGATTCCCCATTATGGTACCCATGCAAAGCCAGATTCACAAAAGGGCCCATGCATCTGGAGTTCCTCTACTGCAGCACAAGGCTCTGACCTGCTCACATTCACTTATCTATCATCTATCTATCTATCTATCTATCTATCTATCTATCTATCTATCTATCTATCATTTATCATCTATCTTCTTTCTCTTTGCCTTGTTCTTTCTGTTTCTGTCTCAAGTTGATGAAGAAGAACAAAAACGTTACAAAGGTTTAAGAAGTTATTGAAACTTACAAGATTCAGGAAGCTCATAAAAGTTGTAAGATTCACAAGGCCCCTCCCATAGATCAAAAAAGCAGTAACCAACTTCAGGGGAGAGGAGAGCCTTTTTCTTAGAGCTATCTGCAAGCTGAACCATGAGCTCCAGTGATGCAACTTTCATGAGTCATCACAGGTGCTGGGATGGGCTTTTAGGTGAAGTCCTCCTACAGGTAGCACTTCACCTCTCCTTCTCAGAAATCTGATTGGTTCACCAGGGTACACCTGGTTCAAATTATTTCTTAGATCCACAATTGGTGCCCTATCTGGAGTGAACAGATGTTTGTTCACAGTTTTTAAGGAAATCACACAACATCAAACCATTTTTATAATTCTATATAATAGTTCCTTATCAACAAGTCATTTCTTATTTTTCAAAAAACAACCACTAACCATTTCCTTTGTATGTATTCAAGTTCAACATGGAAAAGAGTTCCTTAGAGGCAGGCACTCTGCAAAACTGTAATTATTAACACAATGCTGCATTTCCACCCCAGGGTTGTCCTTTACAATCTGCAAACTATTTTAAACTACATAGGGTAATATTCATGGGTAGCATTATTAAATCTCAGAAAGGAAGTTTCTGTTTCTACCCTATTAAAAAAAGATTAGCAGCATTAATATGAAAAATGAATGTTATTTATTAAATATAGAAGTTATTTTGACCCATATTTTTCTTTCCTAATTGTTGCAGTCAGCTTTCTAGCTACTGCGCAGAAAGAACCCGAACAAAAGTGGCTTGTGGAGGAATGGGTTTATTAGGCTTACAGACTCTAGAGGAGACTCCATCCTGGCAGGGAAAATGACGGCATGAGCAGAGGGGTGGACATCACCTCCACAGCACTGGAAACAGCGGCAGGAAGGTGTGCCAAACACTGGCAAGGGGAAGCTGTTTTATAACCCCCATAAGCCTACCCCTGACAACACAGCTCCATCGAGGTTGAAAAACCCAAACTGCCATCAACTGAGGATCAATCAATTAGAACACATTCCTTTGTTTGTGGGGGACACCTGAATCAAACTATGACACCAATAAAGCCTGAAACAAACATGTTCATATTTGAAGTCAGAGTCTCAGAAGTGAAATATGAGACATGAGCCTACATGAGACCATTCAAGAGGGGATAAAGAGGGGCATATACAAGTTGGCAAGGAAAGGTGCACGTGGTGAGAAAATGGAAATCTTAGTAAATTACAGTACAGATACCACCACCACAACAACAACTAGTAATGGCTGGAAGAAATGTTACTGTAATTGGCAATTAACATTAGAGGCATTAAAAAAATTTCAATGATTTAAAAGGGTTAAAACCATAGTTTTAAAATGATAGAAAATGATTAGTATAGAGGTCACAGTTGTGACATCTGCAATACAGGGGATTGGAAGGTACAAGGCGGTAAGGAGGGGACATCAGGAAACTTTGCAAGAGCTTTGCACAGCCAGGAGAACGCAGCATACTGTAAATCCCAGCAGGGAAATAAGAGGAGTAAACACTTGGATAGTAAGAGAGGAGAACAGATCAGAGTTCTGACAGGAGGTTCAGCCCCCCTACAGGACATCGTTCTCCAGAACTTAGACTTATTGTACTACTCTGCGTGGACATTCATAATTATCTTATTACATGGCAGAAAAAGAGCAAATGCGTTCTCATACTGATTCTAAGCTTGATTATGCGACTGTTTTAAGCAATGTCTAAACTATGGAATAGGCTCCATGTATTCTAAAACTTTCAGAGCTGATTAGTTCACCCCTGTCATTCCTTTCCCTGTGCTTTGATAAGTACCATGTCCCCCACGGTGGCTGCTTGAACAATGAGAAGATATGTGGCCCAGAACAAGCAGAGCTGTATAGAACTGACAAGAAAGAAACATGTGAGAAGATGTTCACATGGAATGTTAATAACTGAAAAAATATCATTAGCCACTGTGTTTGGTGGAGTTTATTACTAGCAAAACTGACAACACACACAAAACACCTGACATCTAAATAAATAAAATACATACTTAGAGATGAAGAAATTTAGCCTCCCCCCCCCTCAACCCTTGGCAGGGTAATGTTGCTTATTTTCTATAAATATCAATTATTTTATTTAGGATATGCAGGGCAGCACATAGAAATATCTTCCACTTACTTTTAAGTTACTTTACTGGAATGTCATCAATATCAAACACAGCTCCCTTTCAGATGTGTGCATAGTGGTCCAACGATATCTACAAGCTAACTTTAAGATATTTTTATTACTTCAAAAAACCCAAAAACCACATTTTTATGAACATTCTCAGCCCATGTCCTAATCCTAGACAACCACTAATCTCCATTTCATCTCCATATATTTGCTTCGCCCTAACCTGTAATAAGAATTAGGCAGCACACTATGTCATCTTCTGCATCTGCCTCTTTCCTTTTACTGGAAAGCTTGAACTGCCAAAATATTGGGCATTCCTTGTGGAATAAACTGAAATACTTTTCCTTTCTTTAAATGTGAGGCTTTTTATTATTTATCAAGCACATCTATGTATATATAAACTTGGGTATATATAGAAATATGCATGTCAACCCTCATAATAACCCTGAGATCTCGTTACTCCCATATTTCAGACAAAGAAACAGTGGTGGGATGGTTTAACTCAATTTCCATCGCAGAGCTATTAAGTGCCAGGACTAATCTTCAATGTTTTTTCAAGTCCATCATAATACCTCATATTAATTCCAAAGTTGTATTCCTTTAAAAATGGCAGTTATGTAACGATTTTAAATGGATAGTGGATATCCTTCAAATTTACGCCGTGAGTTTTTTTTTTTTTTCACATCGTCTTGTAGCAGAAAAGAAACAGAACTGTGCAGTGCTTTAGAAACAGGCAAGTTAATTTAAAAGGCAGATAAAAAGTCGAAAGTAATAACAAAAGGAGCCTGTCTGAATATTGAAATGTAATCCACTTCACCCAATCAATTATTCTCTGCACAAAAGGATACTAAAAAAGCTTAGATGATTCTTGTCTGTTGTGTTTAATTATTTCCAAGTTTACACTGGTATGATATATAAAAGGGCATAATAATATCAGTCCAAGGGTCCTTAAGGCAATATTAGGAGAAAAGAAGCCAGGACTCTCATCTCAAATGGGCTGACAAGTAAAACCTCACCATCACAACAGAGAATATTGGGTTCTAATGAAGAGCTAAGTGTGTCTTTGAGAAACAGGGTTTCCTAAGTATTTAGGATTCCTGTGATTAGATTAAGGATAATTTGCATTTTAAAATGTAGTCATCAAATTAAAGTGGATTTGATTGGTAATTTCAGAAGATTTATTCCAACCATTTTAGAATAGCCCCATCAAGCTCACTGGTCACAACACTGACTTCTTGGCTTGACCTGTAGTTTCAGATTTTTCAGTCATTGGTCCCTGTAGTTGAATTGCAGGTAAATTCTATTGGTTCAGCATTTTCTATGTGTATGACCCCACAGGTTCCTCACCTGCCCTGTATTTTACTCTGTGCCTTGACCTTTTGTTCCAACCCACTCTCATTGCAGCCTGCCTCATGTCCACTTCTTTGGTTTTTGTGTCTCCAAATGGCCTTCCAAGGGTAATTTCCATTCTCATCTCTTGTAGGCTAAAAACCTGTCAGGTTCCACGGTGCCCTGGAAACTACACAGTCTGGTGGTCAGCTCAGGAGAAGGTGATGCCAAGGTCTCGGTTTTCTGCATGATGATGGTCACATTATCCAGTGTGAGTGAGCGAGGGCATGCACTCTGAGCTGCTGGGACACATGCCACACCAATGACTCAGACAAACACAGGGATTGCCAGGATTTTTGAGGAACAACCAGACTATCTCCCCCTGGAGAATGCAACATCTGTCTCCTCACAGGTAGAACACAAAGGCTCAGATGTGTCCATATCATCCTTGGGAAATCTGCTGTATTATGCTTTTCTCTTTTATTTCTGTCATTTTTGGCTTTTCTTTTTAGTCCCGGCACCCGGCAGGATGCAAGGATGTCTCCTTGGGTTTCACTTGCCTGGATCTAGTGATTGCCACTGAGCACTTTTCATGGGCACTGTCATGGTTTGATCCAGGTGTCCCCCACAAACAAATGTATGTGTTCTGGGTAATCAAGCCCCAGCTGATGGCAGTTCAGGAATTAGAACCTCGCTGGAGCTGTGTTGTCAGGGGCAGGCTTATGGGGGTTATAAGCCAGCTTCCCCTTGCCAGTGTTTGGCACACCTTCCTGCCGCTGTTTGCGGTGCTGTGGTGGAGGTGATGTCCATCCACCCCTCTGCTCATGCCATCGTTTTCCCTGCCAGGATGGAATCTCCCCTCTAGTTCGTAAGCCAAATAAGCCTCATTCCTCCACAAGCCGCTTTTGTTTGGGTTCTTTCTGTGCAGCAACTAAAAAGCTGACGGCAACAGGCACATTAGCCATTGCACATACTCTGGGGAGAAATGCTTACTCAAGATTTTTCATTTTAAAAAGAAATCAAGTTACTTAGTTTTTCTTGTGGAATTGTAGGAATTCTTTATCAAGCCTAGATATTCACTGCTTACCCAATATATAAACTGAAAATATTTTCTCCCATTGTGTGGGTTGCCTTTTAACTCACATAAAATGCACAAGGAGCTTAATTTCAGTGTAGTCCAATTATCTAGTTTTTGCTCTCATGTCTATGTTTTTGGGGTCAGATGCAAAAAAGAATGAGATAATCGCTACCTCCAATATTATGAAGCTTTTCCATCGTATTTTCTTCTAAGCTTTATAATTTTAACTTCTATGTCCAAGTGCTTTATGTATTTTGAACTAATCTTTATATGCTATAAGCTAATGGTCCAACCTTAAGAAATTTATTTCTTTGTTACAAATATCCAATTTTGTCTACAGCATTTGTTGAAAAGACTGTCCTCTTTAAATTGCCTTGGTACCTTTGTACAAAACATGTGTTGATCTCTGTTTACTTCTTGGTTTCTAGTCTATTCACCACTGAAACCATCTTGAAGTTTTCTTGGTTGGAAATTTTTATTACTGTTTCTACCTCCATAGTTAAATATCTACACATATTTTCCATATTATGATTTGGTCCTGGTAGAGGAAGATGTTTGGGTAATTTGTAATTTTTTTAAGGTAGAGAATTGGAGATTTTATTCAAGATATCAAGACAGGTGCTCAAGAGAATGAAAGCACATGCAGAAGCATGAATGTGGCTTCTCAAGAGAGTCACTGAGGAGAGGTATAACATACACAAGTATGCATATGGGCTCCTTAAGGAAACGTTGCAGGAAGTGAGCCATACCCAAGTGTGGGTGTGAGCTTCTAAAGGAGAGTCATCATCAATTGCTTAGCATTAGCCAAGTTATATCCCATAATGGTTGCTAAGAAACCATGCTTTCCTCTTCATTTTCTCTCTTTTTAAAACTATATCTTTATTTATTTGCAAGCAGAGAGAGAGAGAGAAGAGAGTCAAAGAGAGAAAGGGCATGCCAGGTCCTGCAGCCACTACAAATAGACTCCAGATGCATGTGTCAGTTTGTGCACCTGGCTTTATGTGGGAATCAAACTCAGGTAGTTAGGGTTTGTAGGCAATTGCCTTTAACCACTGAGTCATCTACCCAGCTCTCCTTTTCTCTCTTTTTGATAGGTGAGATTATAGGATGGCTCTGGAGGTGAGGTTACAATCTGATAAGGTAAAAGCAGGAACCAGTAGGGTTGCACAAAGGGTTTGGTACTGTACTTTCCCTGCAAACGGGGTTCTGGTGATATTCCTAGAATATTGCAGGTTTATGCTGGGGAGGGGGAAAAGCCTTAAGTGGCTGTCATTGAGCTGGAATTTGTGCCTCTCTGCAGGTAGGAGGCTTCAAGCAGACTCCTGGATGAGGGGCTCCCTTCTCATATCCACATAATTCTGTCTTTCTAGCCTGCCTCAGTTAGTCCCAAAGTACAGAGGAACAAATCCAGACTTGGAGTGTTCTGTAGCTTATCCCAGAAATTCCAAGGTAGCCCAAGGAGCTGGAGAGCAGTTTTGCCCTACACAACTTTCTGTAATCATGAAAATGTTCCATGTCTGCTTTGAGCAAAGTGACAGACACCAGTCACATGTGGCCATTGAGCACCTGCAACATTCTGATCCATGTCACTTACATTTTCATAATACCAGCTTCCAATCTTATTTCAATGATTCTAACAAGTGATTTTATGCAGTCTTTCATTTGAAGATTTAGTTCCTTAAGTTTCATAATTTATAGTTACTCTACCTAAAGTTTTTCCAATGTTATTGATCTCTTTAAAAAAGAAAAGAGGTGGCTTTTCCCGGGTGGGGGTTCAGGGGTTCAGGGGCGGGAAAAATGTCCCTGGCTGGTGAATCTACCTGCGCTGCTACATGGGCCACAGGGGGGAAGTTCGGGCACAAGTTTCTGGGGGTTCGAGTTCCTGCCCGACGGAAAGCTTAGGTATGTCAACAACAGCAATTACAAAAATGACGTCATGATCAGAAAAGAGGAGCTTGAAATTGTAATTGGAGATGAACACATTTCTTTCACTACATCAAAAATAGGCTCTCTTACTGATGTGAATCAGTCAAAGGACCCTGAAGGACTGCGAGTATTTTATTATTTGGTGCAGAATTAGAAATGTTTAGTTTTCAGTCTTATTGAACTACACTTCAAGATTAAACCAATTTAAAATCTGTGATTTTGAAGCTGCCTATATATTTAGTAAAGGGATTAGTAAAGAATGTTTTTGTCATTTATGATTTTAGAATTTTTAATGAATATGAAACTCTGTATATAAATTGAATATGTAAAAATAAGTAAACAGGCTTAATGGTTTTCTTCACTTGGGTCCTAGTGGATAAATGGTCCCCCTGTACATTGAATTCTGTAAATAAAAGCTACTGTTTGTTGAACTTTAATAAAACATTTAAAAAATAAAAATAAATAAATAAAAAAGAAAAGAACAATTTTTGGTTTTATGTTTGTTTCTCTGCTCTTTAGTATTTATTTATAACTGCTCTAATTTTTGTTATTTCTCTTCCCTTATTATAGCAAAATGAGTGTGAGCTTACAGCCCACCCCCCATTCATTGTTACATTCTGCAGGCTGCCAGTCACATAGTATGAGGTGAGAAACTACCAGAGCTTTGAAGTTTCAGAGAGACAAAGAAGTAATTGGTTTAACTGTGATAAAAAATCCTCACGAGCATACTGTAACCTATTGAGCAAGTATTGGGCATGTCTGGCAAGAGGGGCTATGAGGAGTAGGGGAGAGAGTCTAAGCTTGTGAATAACTGATCAGTCTGACAACCCCTGGTCCCAGTCACCAGTTCCTTCCCGCACTTAGCTGTTGACTAAAGTGACCCATGAGGTTCCAAAAACAAGACAGAATTCTGTCAAAGCTCTTGAATGCCCTCCTCAGGCCTGAGACAAAACCACAGAATCATCATCAATCAGCATCAAGAGACATGTTGAGGTCCGGAATTGTATCCAGCCCCCAGATGGTAGTAAGTGTAGTGCTGGAAGGCACTGCATAAGCTGCCAGGGGAAGCTGGTCAACGACAGCTGGAGCAAACAGAGACCACTGGCATGAAACAGTCTGCTGCTGTGAGTAGGTTGACCATACCTCCTCCTGGGAGAGAACAGCGAATCAAGAAAGGAGCACTTGTGCAATGGAGGAGCCTAGACCTGGAGGAGATAATCAACAGCTTTTAAATTTGGCCCAATATTCCACTTAGTGAGGGGGAGCCCTTAACTGGAACTGGGGACTTAGGGCAATATGCACCTGATCCTGGACTCTTGGGCTCCCAAGAAAAGATGCACTATAGGAGCGATTTATAGAGAGGCTACTAAAAATAGAACCTAGGTAATCCAGAATTGTGTATATCTGTTAACCTATACTGATCTCACTCTCCGATGAAGATTGTGTTTGTATTTTTCAGAATGCAGCCAGAGAGCTGTGGCCCATCTAACCCTATCAACCGACCACAGGCCGATAGCTGAGATCCTGGAAAGAGTCCACAGTCATAGCATGTAGGATCCATATGGAACCCCACAGAGAATGATGGGATGAGCAAGGGACCTACAGCCACAGCCATTCAATCAGCACAAGATAACCCAGTAAGACAGACACCAACGATTTTCAACACAATGACCCCTAAGTTCTCAACATTAAAGCAGCCTTAATACTCACCCACCACAACTCAGGGAACTGAGTGGAAGAGGGGGTGGAAAAATTGTGAGAGCTATGGTGGGGGAGAATATCCAGAGGCATGATACCCCTGAGTAACAACATACTAGGGCCAGGAGAACCAGCTATCCATGATTCCCCTGCACCAAGGACTGATCCAGACGGCCCACAGAGGAGGATACCCAGCCAATTGGGGATAGGGAAGAGGGGTATTGGGGAACTGGGGATAACAACTCATCATTTGCCCACCAAATAATGTAACTCATTATGGACAATTAAAAAAAAAAGAAGTTAGGAAAAGATGAGGCAGGAGAATACCTGGAGAGGATTATCTGAACTTCTCCAGGAACCCATTGTAAAATGTAAATTGATAGATGTAGTTATCTGCTTCCTTGTGCTTGTTAACTTACATGTCACTTACACATCTCTGTGCCCTATAAAATCCCTTAGAAACCAGGGCTTGTGGCCAAATTTGCTTTGTCTATACTTGCCCCTCCCCCGCATGAATTCCTAAATTCATAAAA
The DNA here is from genome assembly GCA_004024765.1 of Zapus hudsonius. Lineage (NCBI taxonomy): Eukaryota > Metazoa > Chordata > Mammalia > Rodentia > Dipodidae > Zapus > Zapus hudsonius. The sequence continues at coordinate 75,843 of PVHP010002165.1, forward strand.
ACAATTAAGGTAACTCCACTCTCCTCTTGCTGAAGCAGCTTTGTCTGTTTGTCACAGGGAATTTCTACACTATGAGATTTCATTTGCCTGTTTCTAATTCCTTAGAATAGAAGGTAAGGGTGTTGGTTTCCCATCATGTATCATAGCCTCACACCTCTGGGATGAACTTCCAAACCAGGCAGTGCTATGGGAGGAAGGAATTTATTGAAGTTACAGATCCAGGGGATGTTCCATAATGGTGAAATAGGTCGCCCCCTTTCACAGGTCCAAACAGAAGGAAATCTGTCTCCAGCACTGCACGCACACACACACACACACACACACACATACCAGCAACTCCAAAAGCAAGTAAGAACCCTCTAACAGTCAAACCACAGGAACTTCAGGCTTGAGCTCATACTGCTCTTTGCATATGTATTGCTGGAGTTCCAGACCCACCCAGACACACCTTAGAGTAGGACCCTAGGTTTTGGCCAAGGTGACACATTCTCCAGCCAGGCAACTGGAGATAATAAACTCTTGAATCTATTGGGGAATATCCATTCAAACGACCACATGCTTGTTAGCGTATTTCCATTCTCTCTGCTTCCCTCCCTCATTTCCTCCCTTTCTCTCTGCTGCTTTCTCTCCTTCCTTCTCTCTCTCCTTCCCTTCTCTTCCCTTCCTCTTTCCCTCCTGAGTCCCTTTTTATATTGCAGTGTGTCAGGGAATCCATAAATTTTCCTTGGAATTTACTGAGCTTCATGCATTTACATATTCATTTTCAGCCTCAAATTTAAAAAATAAATTTGGCTATTATTTCTTCTAGTAAGCTTCAATACCTTCTGCTCTCTTCTTATGTTACTCCCATAAATCATGCATTGGTCTAATCGATGGTGCCCCATGGATCCCATGTGTTCTGTTCACTATTTTTCATTCATTTTATTTCTTAATAATTATCTAAAATGGTCTTCACACATTCTTCTTACTCTTCTCTTGAACACCTCTATGTATCTTTTCAATTAACTTAATGGAATTTAGTGTCCCATAATTTCAATTTAGTTCTGTTTTGAATAAATTTAATTTCTTTGGTAACATTCTCATTTTGTTTATACATGATTTCCCAATTTCTTTTAGTTCTTTTTTTTTCATATTTTTCTTTAGCTCTTTGAAAAAGTTTTAGATAGCCTTTTGAAAAGCTTCAGTGTGCCTAATTTCAAGAACTATCTTTGAAGATAGATTTTGTTCTTTTAGTAACTTATTCCTGCTTATTTGTTGAAAATTGGGTATTAAGCAAAAACAGATATCTTTCTATGCTTTTGTAGCCTCAGTCTGTGTGGTGGTGTAACAGGGGAGCTGGGGTTCCCAGAAAGCTATGGTTCCCAGCTCTTTCCAAAGCATTTTAAAACTTTGTGTACCCTGATTCTTATTCTATGAAAGTAAAGAATTAAAATTATAGACTACCAGAGGATAAAGAATAGTGGAAGACTTTATTTAAAAAGAAATGAAAAGCTACAGAGATCTCTAGCCACTAGTGAGAAGAGAGCCCATGGGGGAGATTTTAGCCTCATATCTATAAAATCTGTACTGGCCAGCCCAGCAAAGGAAAGAAGGAAAAATATAATGAGGAAAAAGTTTCGTATGGGAAAGAACCTCGGGGGCCCCTTACCACAGCCAGGCTTACACAAGGCCTGAAGCCTTAGCTGTCTCTCTCTGTTAGGCAGCCATGAGGGAAAGAGAAAGGAATTTCCTGTCCCAGTTACAATATTCCCTTGCCCATGTGAACAGAGAGACAGCTGGTTGGTCTATCCTTGACCAATCAGTTTCAGGATTAGGTTTGAACTCTAGTTAAGAGACACCTCCCACTCAAGGGGAAGGGTTAGGCATGAGATGAGTGGAGCCTGCCTGAAAATACAAGTTCAAGGACACTCCTGGTTACCTTTGGAGGTCCCAGTCACACTAAACTGTCACAGTCCCCCCTCTGAAGAGTAACCCTTACTATGTTAGGACATTGGGGTTATGAAATCATATGAAAAAAATCACCAGAAAAAGAAAGCCCTACATGCATGCTTCTAATAAAAGATCAAACAAGAAGACCCATGATCCTATAATCTAGTAATTTTCTCCCCCTCCCTTCTTGCAGGAGGCAGAGCAAAGCTCGAACTGGGGAGGGGTTAAGGAGGAGCATGACTCCCACAGTGGGTGAGGGACATTCCTTTATCAGACTGGCATGAAGTTCTATTGTAAACTCTTTTAAGTATGTGTATTTCCTGGTGCCATGCTTAGTATTTCCCCCCTATATTAAAACAAGTTTTCAAATGTCATGATTTCTCTAAGACACTCAGCTCTCCCTTCTCTTGGGGCTTCAGCTATTGCACTTCATCACCCAATAGATAGATAGTCACTTGCCTCAGTTTATGTGGGAAGCACCCTTGCAGGTCTCAATTTGTAGACCAATGCTTTCCCTGACTTCCTCTAGAGTGAGACTCTACCTACTTTTTGCTTTGGGAAACCAGAGTAGAATGATATGGGAATGAATCCTGAAAGGTCATGAGAACTTTGCAAGGTCAGCATGCTATGTAATATTCTGTTCACAGGAGGGAACAGGCTACAGGGCCATCACTCTCCAAAACTCTGCTAGATGCCCATGGGGAGGATTGATGAGAGAGCACATAGAAATATCACAGCATTTCCTAGCACTTTGAATGTAACTCTTTTCTTTCACCGTTCTTGGGTGGTTGGTTGCTATGTCCTTGATTGATTTCTAGAACTCCTACTTCAGTCTGTTTCCATGGAGCACTCTTGCTGACATTACTCCTATCACTTGCTTTGTTTTGTAAAACAATAAGTCTCCTGTCATGGTTTGATCCAGGTGTCCCCCACAAACAAATGAATGTGTTCTGGCTAATCGATCCTCAGCTGATGGCAGTTTGGATTTTACAACCTCGCTGGAGCTGTGTTGTTGGGGGTGGGCTTTTGGGGGTTATAAGCCAGCTTCCCCTTGCCAGTGTTTGGCACACCTTCCAGCTGCTGTTTCCAGTGCTGTGGCAGAGGTGATGTCCAGCCCTCTGCTCATGCCATCGTTTTCCCTGCCAGGATGGAGTCTCCCCTGGCGTCCATAAGCCTAATAAACCCATTCTTCCACAAGCCACTTTTGTTTGGGTTCTTTCTGCACAGCAACTAGAAAGCTGACCACAATAGTTTTGGTACCAGGATGTGGGGTCTGTTGCTGCTAGAACCCTGATCTTGTGGCTTTGGTCTTCTGGAAGTGATCTTCAGGAGGAATGTGGAAGGATTTGAAATATCAGCCTAAGAGACGCCTCACAGAGCTGTGAGTACAGGTTGATGAACCATTCTGGTCAGAATTAAAAGTCCTAAATGCAGTAAGAACTACGGACTATAAGGTTTGGCTTACAAGGGTGGAAAAGAACTTGGTCAGGACTGTGCCAGAAGCAGTTTGTGTGAGAGGCTTGCTGCTTTCTGCATGCCTGTGTCCTGGGACCCTGTGCAGGGTTGCTTTAGGTAAAGATGGATTGGTGTGAGCAGATGGAGATGGCACAGAAAGAAAGATCTTTTGGGTCTAAATTGTGGCCTGTTCACCTGCAATTGTTTGAGAGATTACAACCAATGAGATTGGGCCACCTGATCTGCATTGGAACAACAGGAAGAATGTGGACTCTTTGAAGTAAGGGGCCTGAATGCTCTGTTCCCCCCTGGATTAACAAGTTGGTAGCCCACCTGGTTCTGTGGAGTATGGCAAATGCAAGAAGAGAGGGTCATTGGCTTTGCACCACAGTTTCATTTTTGAAAAATGGCCATCAGTGTGTGAAGCAGGTGTGCTAAGTTGCCTGCATGGAAGCCGATGGAGCCATGAGAATGAACTGTGGGTTGCAATAGAGACCAAATAAGACACCAGGACTATGGATGGGTGCCAAGGTGAGCCGCCAGCACTGGATGAAGTTTTCCTAGACTGTGAGTAGCTGAGCTGGAGGGGCAGAATTGAATCTCTAAGAGACTTGTTATTGGTTAGAATCATTGAACTTGGAGTTAGAGATTGATGTTGCCATGCTTGCTTTAAATCTTGTATTGGTTTGATGTGTTTTGGCTGTGCTTCATGTTTTGCAGTGTGAATGTTCTATGCCATTTCGGGTTTATTTTTGGTATTATAGCTCAGTTGAAACCTGTGGAGACTTAAGAGTTGAGCTGAAGACATTGTATTGACATCATGTATGATTATTAGTTTTGGGGGGCCAGGGTGGACTATCATAGTTTGATCCAGGTGTCCCCCACAAACAAATGAATGTGTTCTGGGTAATTGATCCTCAGCTGATGGCAGTTTGGATTTTACAACCTCGCTGGAGCTGTGTTTTGGGGGGCAGGCTTTTGGGGGTTATAAGCCAGCTTCCCCTGCCAGTGTTTGGCACACCTTCCTGCTGCTGTTTGTAGTGCTGTGGCAGAGGTGATGTCCACCCCTCTGCTCATGCCATAGTTTTCCCTGCCAGGATGGAGTCTCCCCTTGAGTCCATAAGCCTAATAAACCCATTCCTCCACAAGCCGCTTTTGTTTGGGTTCTTTCTGCACAGCAACTTGTAAGCTGACCACAACATCTCCCTAACATATTTGATGTACCTCTCCATGATGCAAGTTATGTTTTATCTTATAATCTATTAATCTTATGCTTATGTTAATACTTATCTTGATTAATTAAACACCCTAGACAAGCATGCCCATGTGCAAAGGCATCACCTTCTAGCACAGAGAGCATATCATCATTTTCTATGGCTTCACAATGGTAGCAAAGCCTTCAAAATGTGTCGATATGTGTGTGTTTGTTCTAAGAGAGCCCACACTGATTTCACAGAAATTGTATATTGTTATGTTAGGAGGCTGTTTCTGAAAATTGCAGTGGACCCTGTGCATCAGCCAGGAAGGAAATGAGTGACAATTCCCCGCTATGTCTGTCCCACACCCATTCCTTCAGTGAAGAAAAAAAGGCAGCAGCCTTCTCCTATTGTGAGTTGGACATTTCAAGAAACTCTAGAAGCAGCCCTGCAAGTTTCAAAAATATAAGGGGAAAAAATCAAAACCAGAGCACAGCAAGTAAAAATGATCACCAGGTGTATGTGTCTCTCAAATTCAGAAGAATATGAGTTTAAAGTAAAAGTATGCTAACTAATCCCTATTTTTTCAGATACTGGGAAAAGAAGCAGAGAAGAGGAACCATGCCTCTCTTTCATCACCACACAGAGTCCTTCAGAGGAAGAATTTAAATGTGCCCCTGAGGTGTCTGTTGTCCTTCTAGATGAACCAGTCAAATAGAAATGCACATTATTTGGACAAGAATACCCAAAGGGAAACTTCCATAATTTGGAGATGTTTAATAACCCTTTCAAAAACAGCATAAGCCTCCTCAATCATAAGGCAGCATGGTGAAAGGAGTGGACTCAGTGGCAGTGAGAACAAGTTTTCTGAGCTTCCTACCCATTCCATCTCTCTCCCTGCCCAGTCCTTTTCATTTCTTGAAAAAAAAAACATATTTTATTTACTTGTAAGTAGAGAGATAAAGACACACAGAGAGACAGAGTTTGGGTGCACCAGGGCCTCTAGCCACTGAAAATGAACTCCAGATGCAAGGGCTACTTTGTGCATCTGGCTTACATGGGCACTGGGGAATTGAACCTGGGTCCTTAGAGTCTGGAGGCAATGGCCTTAACCACTGAGCAGTCTCTCCAGACCCTTTTCATTTTTATTATATTTGTTGAGAGAATAAGAGACAGTTTACTTTGAAGCCAAATATGAGTGACCATGACCCAGGAACACAGATTTAAGCTATCCCAAATCCTACATTCTGATATGTTACCAAACTCTTTTCCTTCTGTCTTTTTCTCCAAAAACACTTGTAACTTAATTTCTAATTATCATGTACATCCCTTTGAATCTTTTTTTGCAGAAAATGCATCTCCCACCATTTGACTAATATATTTTAAGAGCCTCCATTACCAAAGCTCTGTCATGATGTAAGTTCATCTATATGTGATGCCAAATATCCACCCTAAGAATATGTTGAACAAAATGTTTTAAAATCCTAAATTTAGACTCACAAATATCTATGTTATTTTTTAAATACAGTTTAATCATTCTTATAGGTAGCAGGAGACTCTTTATTCTTGAATTATTATTGTGATGTGATTTTGTTACCATCATTCACTCTCATGAGTAACTGACCACTGGGCACAGGCAAAGTCACTCAGGAAGCAAAGGCTTAATGATTAATTCACTATAGTTTGACTCTAAACTTCAAGAAATATGCAAACTTCAATTGTGAATAGTCCTTGAGTTTCAATTTGGTTTAATTTTGTGTTAGCAACTTTTCTTTGGGAAAGAAAAGGGTTATATGAAACAAATGTGTGTGTGTGTGTGAGAGAGAGAGAGAGAGAGAGAGAGGGAGAGAGAGAGAGATTGTGTTATAAGGAGTATGTTAGGAAGAGGAAGAGAAGGGAGAGTGTCACAGTTCTCCCTCACAAAGAAAGCAGACATCTATCAGTTCTTGGAGCAGAGGCTTGAGGAGCCATGACAGAAGAGAGATAGCTATCACATGTAGTGTTAATAATAGTACTAGAAAGAAGCCAAGTTCTGCATTGAAGTTTCTGCAAAGCTCGTGGAGAGGTTGAAATGTGACGTAACATTCTTATATTAGGTATTTAAATCATTTTGGGATATATAAACAGAACTGCAATTTCCACCAACCCAAAGGCTAAGCATGTCATCACCCAGCATCTGAGGCCTTTGGCAGAGGTTTCCCTGCCTTGCTACAACCCACCCTCCTTTTGTGTCACACTTGATTGGAAAGTGTTTTGATGCATGACTTTGCTCTGATACTGTAGAAACTTCACAAACTCTCACTATGTTGTAACATGAAAGTTGGGGTAACTAAAATCTGGGTTAGTTGGTCATGGTCACTAATTGCTGCATCTGGAATGAAGGTCTTTTTAAGAAAAAAAAATACTTATTCATTTGCAAGAGAGACAGGAAGAGAGAAAGAGGGAGACTGAGAATGAATGGGCATGCCAGGGTTTCTTGACACTTTAAACAAATTCTAGATGTATATACCACTTTGTGCATCTGGCTTTAGGTGGGTGCTGGGGAATCAATCAAACTGCACCAGCTTCACAAGCAAGTGCCTTAAATTGCTGAGCCATCTCTCCACCCCAAGAATGAATAATCTTTCATTCCCTTTGAGATGAGTGCTATTTGGTTGTTGATGTCATTGTTGTGGTTTTTGTATAGCATTGACAGTAGCACTTTGAGACTGAAAACTGGGCAGGAAACAGTGACGCAAATAGATGTCCTAGTGGGCAGTCATGGAAGACTTGAGCTTGGGAATCCCATTTCACCTAAGGCCAGTTTCTAGGATGAAGAGATGAATCTTCATTTCTAGAAACATAGCAGTGAAGAGAAGGAGGATTTCAGCGTTGAAGCCAGACAGAGGTCAGACACTGGGGCTGGACCTAAGGGCGGGGAATGGGACTGGATCCAGAGGACACTGAATACTGCTGCTTCTCACAGAGGGCCCTACGTCATGCTGCCAACTGCCTTGAGGCACTTAAGCACTTTCTTTGTAAAGACCATTAGGTGCTCATATGGGGCTGACAGCTTCTTTCCTGGGGACCAAAGTCCTTCTCATTTTATCAAAGCACTAATGAGCTCTCTATTATTTCTGTCTCTGTACCAGGCACTGTTTAAAGATGATTCTTTTTCTGTTTTTTTTTTTTTTTGAACACTTACAATGTTGTACAAATCCTATTTCAAATTATCCTAATAATACATTCTTAGGGGGAAAAATGGAAGCCTAGGGTGACTCAGTCACTTCCATAGCCACACAGACAAGAGTAGCCAATGAGAAGGTGGAGCTTTCACCCCACTTCCCCTGCCTCTAAGACCTCACTGGTTCCAGTTAAGCTCCTCAACTTTTGTTGGAAGTTATTTTACCATGAATATTAATAATCTACTAACCCTAGTTACCACGTAAAGAGAACTCTTTGAAAGGGATTGAGGTAGTGGCTTACTTTTATGTGATGGTTAGACAGCACAGTAGAATTTAAGGCCCACATCTCATAAGCCAGTAAAGAAGCCAGAGTGACGGTCTTCACCTCATCTGATAGCAACATATATGCATCTGTCCTTCCCAAAGGTCTCCCTGCTCAGCAATGTGAAAGGCAGAACTATAGATCCAGGGTCCAGGTTCCCATAATTGCCTCCATGAAATGGGAAGCAGACAATATGGTCTTCCTCTAATGTATTTCTTACTCCAGTATTCAAAGATAAAAACTGCCTACCTAGAAAGTAATCATGGGAAAATACTGTGGACACTCAGTTATTTAGACCTAACTTGAACTGCATTAACCAATGTGCTTTCAGGCACATGAAGCTGGCCATACTTCTCATCCACTCAGGAGCCAAGGCCGAGTGCACAGAAGAGCAGCTGTGTTCCTCAACATTTCCAGCTGAGTCCTCCCCCTTCACAACCAGTCTGCAACATGTGGTGCACACCCATGCAAACTCCAGCCCCTAAGGCCAAGACATGGCCCCAGCCTGAAGCTAATGTCTTCCGGTGTGGGCGTCCAGGTTTCTCATTAAGAATCTTACAGCACTGTTCCTCATGACATCCCAAATACCAGAGTTTCTGCCTCTTGAAAAGTTACAAGTTATTTCTGATGTATGTTCTGCTCTGCTTTAAACTCGGGTTTCTAAACAGGATGGACCCTCAGTACTTCCTGTCTGATTGTCACTATCTCTTTTGTATCTACCTTTGTGCCTGCTACACACAGGCGATCTAGACACATGTATAGCAGGAAGAGAAGGAAGGGAAAATTACAAAAAAAAAAGAAGGAATAAACAGAAGGAAGATGGTAGGGAAGAAACATTCTGTACTACCCACGAAACAGTTTTGAAAATATAAAATGATAGAGAACTCTACATGACAGGGAAATAACAGCAATTGCCTTAGGAACTTAGGAGGGGCGGAAGTGGTGGTTCTCAGGTGAGCTCACTCCTGTCTCAAGAAGCTGAGGCCTGACTGGTCCATTGTCTGTCATCCTAATCTAACAGAAATCCTGCCAGTCATACAAGAAATTGGGAACTCTGGCCTGTTTCTCCTCCCATCACCCCATTAGCAGTGATTTAAATGACTTCTCTCCCTCTCTCTCTCTCTCTCTCTCTCTCTCTCTCTCTCTCTCTCTCTCTCTCTCTCTCTCTCTCTCTCTCTCTCTCTCTCTCTCAATATCATGCTCCTCACCCTTGTCCATGCCCTTGTAATTTCACTGGAATAATGGGGTCAGAATTTTACCTCTTTTAGCCACCCTGAAGACTCAATCAGATGCCATAGATCTGAAGCGCCTGCTGATACCCGGGAAGCATTTCCCCACAGCTGCAGCTCATTCTATTCCTGGATGGAATTCAGCACCCTCCGCACCCAATTCTCTGCTCAGACAAGCCTGTCAGGTCTTTTGTATCACTTGTCTTTTGGACAATGCCCATATAGCCAAAGAAATTCACTACTTAATGCTGAGATTAAAAGCAAAAAGAGTAGAGGAATAATGATAGCTCTTTTCTCACAATAAAATAGGTCTAGGTCACACTGAGGGTTGCTCCCATATAACCTCACCCTCGGTGGTGGTTCAGACACTCAGAAGTATCCTTTCCAAAGGCCTCACAGGTCTGAATTCAAGATAACTATTTTATTTCACAGCTTATTGGTTAAGGAGTACCACTCTGATCTGCTCTTTTCATTGGAAGCCAGTGTGATGACATATAGGGAGACTGGCAAGTTCCATATGTAAGTTCAAATCTTAGTCTACTTCTAACTACACACCCTGGTGCAACTCAGTCCTCTCCTGTTCATAAAGGGAACACTAATACTACATAGGTGATGTTGAAATGCCCTTAATAATGTATTTTGGGTACTAGACAAATATTGTCTATTGTCCAAAGGTGACATAAGTTCACAGAGCAATTATCTCAATAGTATGATTTTAAAGACACACACACACACACACTCACACACACACACACACCTGAGATGTTCTCATAAAGGTCACATCTTCAGTTTCTTTAAACTGAATTACATTGAGTGCCTAAGTACCCTATCCCAAGGGTACTTAGACTTTCTCTCAAGAAAATCACTTATACTCATGATTGAGGTTAAGCCCCTTATTCCAACATGAAGTCAAGCTCACAGGGACACAAGGTCCAGTGTTCTTTGGTACTGTGAATTCCACTGCAGATGAACTCCAGATGCATGCACCACCTTGTGCATCTGGCTTGATGTAGGTACTGGGGGATCAAACTCTGGTCCTCATTAGCCGCTGGGTCCCAATGGGTCAGAGGGGTGCTGACCCCTGAGGCCCATTCAAGTGGATGCTTTTTCTTCCTATAATTAAGCCTGGCACCTTACTGGTGTGCTTCCTGAGCACAGGGCACACCTTCCTTCATCTATCAGACTCATCCACCTTCCTCCCTCACTCTGCTCTAAGGTTTTGCCTTGGCTTCTGAGAAAACATCTTCTATTTGATTTCTTTCCCTCAGAGGCATTTTTGCCACTCAAATCCTCATCATGATTATGTAAGTATGGAGAAAATAAAATTAAGGTGAAACTTATCTTGTAGGGCAAGAAGATCACAGCCTGCTGTCTTCTTCAATAGGGATAAGAGGAAATTCATAATTGCAAAAGATGATCTCAAAATTTCTCCTGCCACAATAGTAGGATCAAGTGTCTGAGTAGATAAACCTTAGCAAGCAGAATGACAAACAAGAACACATCAGCAGCCAGTGAAGTATGGTGCTTTTACCTGTCCTAGCTTCCTCCCTATAGTCACATCACATAGGTCCTTTCTTCTAGAAAACACATCGACTTCTAGGTTCTGAGTTACTACGTCAGAAATTCTACATTTGCTCTAACCTCTGTCATCCTGATTGAAACGATCAGAGTTGGCTTCCCAACAGACTCCATCAGGTTGCCAAAGGGCCAGTGTATACATCCTGCATCCTATCTCTTCATCATGGTAATCTTTTCTCCTGGGGAGAAGTAAATACATGTCTTCACCCCAAATAGAGTTCAGGTGGCCTGGCTTTACTTTGTTTTTTCACTGTCATTAGGTTTATAGTCCTGCTGACATGGCCCTGCCTTCAGCCTCTCCCAACCATCACTGGGTGATGCTCCTTAGTGAGATGAAATTTTTAAAAATGCTTTAGGTGCAATCCATACCCCAGGACACACCTACCACTGTGCCAGTCTCCATCAGGTGGCAGCCCTAGTGTGTACAGAAGACAGCCAGCAAGTGGGAGGGAAGGTCCCTTTTCTCTCTCCAGGTTGGTAGTAATATCCTTGCTTCTGAAGTGCTTGTTACTGTGGAGGCCATAAAACTCTGCTTAAAGCCCTGTGCCAAAGTTAGTTTTCCGGATAACTAATTGAGAGGCAGAGCTTCTCTTTGCCTGAATTCCTCCATCATGGTGCACTGATTCTAACCTTCTCATTTGCCAAGATTCCAGTGTGGAGGGGCAAAGCCTTGAGTGCACCCATTAAAGGTGGAAGTGATGTTGACAGGGTGAGTTTCATGGCTCTCTCTGTGATCTTGGCTGGACCCAGACCACCATCTGAGCCCCGTAGTCTTTCCTTTAACTTATAGGCCATCTCCACGGCAACAGGGACAACTGTCACTGTGCTCTATGTGCTCATGATACTGTGTGATTTCCTTATTTTAATTGGTAGCCTGGATTCTACCACACATCCCTCCATCAACTCAATGAGTTCCTACAAATATACAGGGTGCCTCTCGCCTCTATAATTATCACTTAGTGTCAGAAATTGAAAAGTTGAGAGAATCAAGCCCTAGCAGTATGTATTGGAGGAGGATATGAGACCTCTGAGAACATATGCTGAGCCTGTATTTGCTTGGGCTTAGATTTCACTTTGGAGGGCCATAGGTATTAGAGTCTCATGACTGAAAAACTACTCGATCTCCCATGGCAGTGGCACCCACTGAGCCTCAGTTTCACCATCTATAAAATGGGACTATTTTCTACACAAAACTTGGGGATGTGAGGATAGAAGATGAAAGCTGAGCCTTGCAATTCTGCACAAAATCTAGGACACAGAATTAAGCATTGTAATTTTATTAGCTAAAATGTTTTAGGATGCTCATTTACAGCTTGACATTACCCATTGCTTTCATGCACATAACCCCTCCCAGAACAAGGCTCTGCAGAATGTGTGTCTGTGATCCAGTGAGTCTAGTTTAGCCTCAGATCTAACACTCTGTGTCATGTAAATCAACTCCTAGAGAATGTGACTAAAATGGCCTGCACTTATTTAGGCAAAGGATCTGGATGCAGACTGATGGGGAGTTTGGACACTGCTTCTGCGTGTGTAGCTGGGTGGTGTGTCGAGTATTCAGCTTTGGTCTTCGTCTGAAGGCCGAGTAAGATCATATATCAGAGGAAGCCCTCAGTGAAGATTCATTCCTTTCCCACCGGAATCTTCACAAGCACCACATTGCTAAATCATCAGTATATTAATTAGGAATGCTAACTGACGTGATCCAGGAAAACCGCTAATATCCAGGTAATTGCATCTAACTTCATCCCTCTGGTGACTCCACAGGGAATAAGGCTTCCCAATTGCCCTGATGTCTAGATGTGAGAAAGAGAGAGAGAGAGAGAGGGGGGGGGAGGTCTGAGTACTGTTCTAGACACATTTTTCAGCCACAAACATTGGACAAGTGTTCAAAGAAGACTAGGATGAATTGTGATCTCTCTCCCAGTCTGTGGGTGCTGTGTCAGCCGCCACCTGAATGGATGACGAGGCAGAGGATATAGCCGTCTGCCATCTGTCTCGAAATTCAAAGCAGGAGCAAAAAGTGCTTGGAGGGCAAGTCAGCTGACGATTAATTAAAATCTTGAAAGTACTGCTCACTAGTCAGTTTCTCAGCACATTCACTCCTAAGGAGTCTGGAAATGAGCACCTGGGAAGCTGGTGTCTGTCACTCCAATAGGACATTCCAATTGCATGAAAAAGAAGAGAGAAAATGCTGCTGTATTCCTGGGTTCAAGACCAGCCCTTGCTTCGTTCTTTTCCATTTCAGTCACTCAAGCAAACTCCCTGAACTGTGGCTTCCACGGCACTCAAATAGGAAAGCAGAACACATGAGCACCTAGACTGTTTACCTTGAAATGTCAATTTCAGACTTTCTAGTAGTCTTCCACTCAGATCCTGAAAATCAGATTTATAATCATTCTCTCCAAAAGTTTTCTTCTAACAACAGCTATCCCAGAGAGTGCCATTGTTACCCAAACAGTCCCCCAGTCTCTCCCAATGTGAGGATAGAGCAGACTAAGAACCCCATTCATTCTTTCTCAAATAGGATGAAGTGTCCCTGCCATCTGTCAGCCCCTTCCTCAGATTCAGTCCCCCCAGTCTCACTTCAGGACTCATGTCTCTGGTTTTTATCTCTTCCCTGGTCTCCATGTCTGCCTCTGCCACTTTCTATCCCATCACTGACACTTGCCAGTTCAAAGAGGACATTCCCTACCCCAAATCCTTACTGCAGCACTTCTCAAATTCCTTTTAAATAGCAAAACATAAAAAATGCATACTTTGAAGGCTTAGGTAGAATAAAACTGAGAGTCACACAGTAGGAGCAGAAGGAAGAAAAGGACCTCTGAAGCATAGCCTGCTCAATCCCCAAGGCCACCCATGATTCACCTTGGAGGGCTCAGGAAATCATTTTAAAATCAGAGTTCCCACACAGACTTCATTTTCTTCTACCTGTTGTATTTGAAAGGGGCTTCAGGGTCCATAAGCATTTTCAGTACCTTATTCAGATATTCAGTGCATATATTATCAACTATGCACAAAGCACCATGCCATGTGTTGCCAAGGCAAGGTGAAAGAAGTTCTCTCTGTTCTTTCTCACACTAATAGCTTCACGGGGTGGGCAGATAAATACCAGCGGAAATCAGGTAAAACAGGCAAACAATCAAACCTGCTTCAAATTTAAGCAGTTTCATGTAGCTCAATGCATACTAATTATATTCAAGTGAGTTCAATCGAACATCAGCTAATGGATATGACAAATGCCTCTGAGCCACAGGCTGGGACACACCCATAGAAGCTGGACACCTGCTAGAGGGGAGGTGGGGATGCAAGTCGTAAGTGGAGCAATCTGACCTTTCAAGAGCACACACTGGAGCAGGGCTGAGAAACATTCCCAAGTAATGCACAAACCACCCCACGAAGGTATCAGGTAAATCACATGACAACTGAAGAAGGGGAGAACTAAACACCAAGGATGGGTATAAGGAAGGACAGAGGACACCTCCGAGGGGGGGCAGTATTGGTTCTTGGCACACCACAGGGGAATTGCCGGACTCCATCAGGTTAACACAGTGATTCCAGAGTCCAATCCACAGCAGGGTCATCTTGGTGCTGCCTTAGAACTACCTGCTAAGCCGGTGACCCTGTGCCCTCAGAGAGCCTCTCTACCATTATGGCCACATTACACATGAGCCCAAGATGAGCAACCAGAAAGCACTCCTCATCTCCAAATTTTATGTCACATTCAGCCCAACGGTTCCCTGAACAGAAGGGAATAGAGAATTGTATGACAGACAGAGATCCAAACAGAGCAAGTGAAGGAGCAGGATTGAGGCAGAGGGAAGAGGAAAATGTAATAATATCATCTAATTACTAGCTCGTACACTGTCATTACTTTCCACATGTCACACTGTGCTATGCTCTTCACAGATGTGATTTTTGTCACCGTTACAACTTTTAAGTAGTTATTCCTTCCCTTCTTTTAGAGAAAATGATTTGAGGAGATGCTAAGTCACCTGCCTTAGGCCAATCACAGCAGACGTTGAGGCCAGGATCCTAACCTCCAAGTTTTAGCACTGTTATTCTTCGCCATTGTGCTAGGAATAGGTTCTGTGGTCCAGGGGCTCAAAGTCTTCAAAGCCCACGTTGGGTTCAGCATGGCTGTCATTGCTCTTTACCCATGACAGGAACTAGCATGAGAAACAGAGGGTACCAAAAATAGTAGAAGTGAGAGTGAGTCTGCAGTGAAATATTTTATTTCTCTATCCTCTCTCTCTCTCTCTCTCTCTCTCTCTCTCTCTCTCTCTCTCTCTCTCCATTCCCCTGTGTGTGGATTGTCCGTCCTTGTGCCTGCATGTGGGGGACAGATGAGGACCTTAGGATCCTTCTCTGTCACTGGTCCATGCATTCATTGCCTTGAGATGGAATCTTTCACTAAAACTAGACATACAGTGTTTTTTAAGCCAGACAGGCTGATCATCAGGCTCTTCTCCAGTTTGGGCTCCTCTGCTCCCCAGGTACTAGAGTTACAGACATCTGTGGCCACAGCCAGAGGTTCATATGGGTGTAACTCAAGGCAAAGTGGGTCTTCTCAGGCCTTCACGCTTGCAACCAGCTCCTTGCTTATTATTTTATATTAAATGTTGAATGTCTTTTGCTCTAAGGAGAAAAAATGAGAACAGAAGTTCAAAGTTACATTATCCAAAGGTTAATGACTGGATGCTGGGAGGACAAGCAAGCAAAAATACTATGACAACAAACTAGGCTCATTTTTTTTAATGTGGGCAGACCAAATGTGAGGGGAAACCCCTCATTTTTCAAGGCATTATCTGAGTGACCTTGGACAAGTTACTAAATTATTTAACGTGTCTGGGTCTCTATTTCCTTGCACATAAATGGAAATGATATTATCTACCTCACAGAGATATAATGAAAGTTACATGAAGGGCACACTGCAGAGGCCTTCCCCAGGGGAAGGTTTGCCTTGCCATTTTGGTTATTTCCACACCGTGATTTCTTTTACCAGTTAAATAAACAAATCCACGATTTACCTCCATAGTTACTTTCATCACTTCTTTAAAATGTAGAATAGCATTTTTGTTTCATGAGGTCATAGATATTGGCTGTGCTTCTTTTCTACATTTAGATGTTTCCTCCATGAAGTTGTGTTTGCGAGTGTCGGGAAAGAAGAAGTAAGGGCTGGAGCCCACATCAGGTCCTCGATACTTTCCACTTTGAGGGCAAACACTAGTGTAATTGCACTCTTGTTTTTTATACTTGCCCTGTTGCATTTTATCTTCCTGATCTATTTTTTTTTTTAATATATATTTATTGTCCATAATGTGTTACATTATTTAGTGGGCAAACCATGCGTTGTTATCCCGAATTCCCCAATTCCCCCCCTCCCCATCCCTGATCTATTTTTAAAAATATCTATTGTTTTCATTTTCTACCTATTTCTATATTTGTGTAACACATAGTCCCCGCTTTTTCTCAAGCATTCTTGTTTGTTGTGTTCTATTTTTTTTAAATTTATTTATTTTTTAATTGTCCATGAGTTACATTATTTAATGGGCAGACAATAAGTTGTCCCCATTCCCCAGTGCCCCTCTTCCCCATCCCCGATCAGCTGGATATCCTCCTCCATGGGCCTCTGGATCAGTCCTTGGGGCAGGGGACCATGGATAGCCAAGGAGACAGCCCGGTTCTGCAGGCCTTAGAGAGTTAACTACTGAGGGCAGCCATGACTTTGGGTATTCTCCCCCACCAAGGCTCTCACAATCTTTCCGTCCCCTCTTCCACTCATTTCCCTGAGTCATGATGGGTGAGTATTAAGGCTGTTTTATTGTTGAGATCTTAGGGGTCTCTGTACTTCTGGTTTAGGTTTTGTAAAAATCATTGGTGTATTTTTTAATAATAAATTTTTAAAAAGAAAAATGACATCGTTAAAACATGCTAGTCATACAAAATTATCAGCAATACTTTAAAATTGACAGCGGGAATGAAGTGTATCAGAAATAACTCATGATGCATTATCTATGACACAGGGTTCTTTTTCCTCTCATTAAGACTCTGTGTCCATGAAGTTTCCAGAAGGGCCATGATCTCAGAGGGTATTCAACTGACAAGGCTCCATTAGCACTGTGGGGCACACAGATATCTAATATTGGATCACTAGAAATGGGGTGCCTAACTGTGTCACCTAGCCATTGAACTGCACACTGACATAAATATTAATAGTATTTGTTATGATTTATTGAGCATTTGAAATGGCCAGACAGTTCTGAGCTTGGAAAGGAAATGGAAAAAAATAAAAACAGGTGGTGAGAATTAACTTTCATTCAGTCTTTGGTTCCA
The DNA here is from genome assembly GCA_004024765.1 of Zapus hudsonius. Lineage (NCBI taxonomy): Eukaryota > Metazoa > Chordata > Mammalia > Rodentia > Dipodidae > Zapus > Zapus hudsonius. The sequence goes on from PVHP010002165.1 coordinate 93,049, forward strand.
GCTGTCATTCCGTTACTATATAACTGTGTGACTTCAGAAATTTACTGCGTTTGTGAGAAGAGTGAGAAGGCCGAGTGAGGAACACTTGGCTCAATTCCCCCAGGCACATCCCTGCAGCAAATCTTTCAGAAGCATCAAAATCAAGTCTCATAAAACCCAGCTGAGTTTATAAACTTCTCTCTGTTAAATAAGAAAACAAACCAAATCATTAAATGGCTTACTGAGAGTCACAAACAGTTTAATGTTGTGATAAGATTAAGCTAGATTTTTCTCAAGGCAAAGGCTCATGGGTTTAAACTGCACATGACCTTGCTTCCATCACACAACGAAAACCAGGTGCCATCTGTGTATTGCATGGTTTTCCTTCACGTCATGTACTATTACTAGGAGAATTTTGGATGAGTCTTAATTAAAATATTATCATTAGTTGGTATTTTGGTGTTTAAACCATTTTACTAGCAGATACTAATTTTAGAAAATAAGAGGTTTCATTATGACATTTGCATTCATGCATTTAATATAAACTAATCATATTCATCCAATAATCTTTTTAATATAAAAAGAATCTCTCTTTTCCACCTTTCTTTCCCCCTTTTATTGCATTCCTATTCTATCCACTCTATATTTCATATTTGAGAACAATAAAAACATGTGATACTTGTCTTAGTGAGCTGACTTATTTTGCTTAGTAATTTTTAAATTTATACTGATAGAGTAGTGATAGAAAATGCTTTGAGGAAGTGGTCAAACTTTATTTGTAGGTAGGCAATCGACCTTTCTGGTCTGCTCAATTGTTTTACTTCTCTCAAATTTGACCCCATGAGCTATGATGGCATATTTAAGGACGATTACAAAACTAAAGACACTTCACTTAATCTTGTAGTTTATCTCCTAAACTAGGTTAGGAAGGATGAATGAATCATTTTACTCTAATAGTATTATTATGCTAAATGTATATTAAGTCCATGTAGCATTTTATAACTCACATATTTCGACATTCTTAATCTCATTTAAACTAATCGTCATAATCTGTGAGATCATTAGATTTTTTATTTTATTTTCAAATATGAAAAAAATGAGGCTCCTAAAAACTCCAAAATTACAGTATAGTAGAGATGACTGTCTACCAGAGTTGCAACTCCTCTTTCAGGAACAGAAAATAAACTGGGCGTGGTGGCGCACGCCTTTAATCCCAG